>JABFDZ020000131.1:6818739-6844985 GCA_019775955.2 Pollimyrus isidori
TTGTTGCTTTTGTGCAGTAGATAAATAATAGAGTATTTGTTTTTAATAAATTAATTTTAAGATAATTCCATTTTGTGTGATTAATTCTATTCTCCCACAACCCGCACATACATGGGGACCTTACCGCCCGCACTCGCATTAACCCGTGAAATCTTGTCCCGCGCCGCACTCGGTGCATTGGATCCCGCGGTACTCCTGCGGGAGTGCAGGTCTCTAATGCAGATCGAGCCAGATAGCATCGGAACCGTGTGGTGAACGGAGGAATTACATTTTTAAAGTATTTATTTATTCTGACAGAGCTAGCAGGCCATAAATAACACATTATGAGACCAAAGCTGTGGGCCGTATGAAATCTGGCTGAGGGCCGTGATTGGCCCGTGGGCCGGACTTTGGACACCCCTGACTTAAAGTATCCATGTGTAATACATTATAGATACCTTCATAATGCATTATAATGCTTTCATAAAGTAATATACAAAAATGTAATAACTATTAATAAAAAGGCATAACACATTACAGCCCATGTTTATGCATCATTAATATGAAGCTTTCATCTATAATAAACTATGAATACCTTCATAATACATTACAATGGCTTATACTGACAATTATAATGTATTATGAAGGTATCTGTAGTGCATTATTGATGAGAGCTTCATAGAGCATTCATAATGCACAACAAACGTGGCCGTAATGTGTTATGCCCTTTTATTAATAGTTATAGCCATGTTTATAATACTTTACAAATACATTATTATGCATTATGAATTTATAATACATTACAATATGATGGCTGCTTCAAGTAAAGTCTTACCTAGTACTTTATTTTTTGTGTTTGGCATACAAATGCAATGTGTAGTCAGTCCTGAATACACTGGGAATATCAGTTTTTAAATGATGCCTTAGAGGACTTACTATAAAATAGTAATCTACTGTATACAATAATGATAAAAGTAATAACAGAATCTCACCACATGTCCATTAACAGTGAGTGATAACTCAGGATTCTAGGATTCACATCTATCAAAGGGAAAAAATTGGTCAACTTGAAATCATTGCTCCAATTCCTTATAGCAGGGTATTGGAAAATTGATGGATGGCATGTCCATAATATTATTGTTATGGAATATTGGCTTATTAAGGTCAACACACATGCCATGAAATAACAGTCACTTCATTGCTGGCGGTGAAGAAATCTTCCCTTGGAAATGAGAATGATATCTAATTTCTGTCTAATTTCTAGTTACACCCACAGATCTCATCATATCCATCCAAAAATTGAAAAGCAGACCCCCTTTTACGGTTGTGTCCTCGGGTATCATTTTCTACTTTGATCCATTAAAGTTCTGCAAAGTGGAAAAATTGTAATTTTGGGAAAAGAAAAGCTTAGAGTCAAAGGGAAGGCAACAGGTTTTTGAGAATCATCGGAATATACTGTGGTGTATGGAGGCTCAGCCAGGGGCAGTGGTGTCAGAGGGCATGAATTCCCAAACTGGTCCTCGGGGAACCACAGCCGTTCCATGTTTTTGCTCCCTCCCAGCTCCCTGCCGAACTAATCTAGATCTTGGGGACCCACAGACAGTCCACATTTTTGCTCTGGAATCTGGGAGGGAATAAAAATGTGGACTGTGGGTCCCCAAGATCTAGATTAGGAAACACTATCCTAGCATATTCAGGGGGCCCAGTGGATAATAGGGACCCTTCAAATATGGCAAATTATACGAACAATCCAACCAGATTCGGGAGATCCGAGGTGACAATTTGTCAGGGAGCCCAGAATTTCAATGATACACCCCTGATCAGGAGTGAGCTTCTTAAATTTGCAATGGATAGCCTGTATGATCCTGTTGATTTTCACTAGGATGTTCTTTGGATGGATGGAGTCACAACCTAAATGCTCTGATGACAATACCTCGTGAGGCCAGCTACCAAAATAATACTATCCCAGTAGAAAAGCAGAATGGCTAGGGCCTGCTATTAAATGTACCAGTAAATTTGGTATTATTGAAAGAACCACAGATTTAGAATCAAAACAAAACAGAGGACAATGTCCTGCATCCTTGAGCCGAAGCATGATGATAACCTTGAATGTTTCTCCATGTGAATCAATATACAGACCTCAGCACAATAGAGGACTTGTGACAAAGATTGAGTTGCCCACTCATGCAAGACGGGCCACAGGCACAGAGCAGCCGAAGCTGGTCTTTCAGCAACAATGGAGAGGAATTCTTCAAAGAAGATGTGAGACGGTGATTAGCAACCACAGAAAATATTTGATTGCACTCTTCGCCGATAAAGGATGTGCCACAGCTTATTAAAATAACTAACTTCTGCAAGCAATAGCTTTTTATTTTATGAAAGATGAAGGTTTTGCAATGTTTATGTTTAAGGAACATTTTAGATTGTGGGTATGCAGGTAATTGATTTGACTTTATCAGCTGATGAACAATGTAATTTAGGAACTGCAACTGAAACAGATTCTCATTTCTGCTAGGAAATAAAACCAAGAATCCTCTGTATTCAACACTCTTCTCTCCCGCCTGTGCTGTGGAACGAGGTCTCTCCATTTTCTTTGTGTTCATTTTTTCATTATGTAGTAGATTGCCTTGTTACCCTGTGCTCCAGTATTGTACTGTTACTATAGAAACCAGAGCAGATAATACTCGCAGTGAGCTGTAGTAGTGGTCCGAATGCATAGATAAGCTTCCCAAAACAATGTAGTAAATATTCAATATAGAACCATCATTAAAACTTGTAACATCTGACTGATTGAAATTATGGATTTAAATGTCTAAAAGAACTTTATGGTGAGAAAGCAGTGATTTGAACCATATTCATAATTTGTGAGAAAAAGTTTGTGAACCCTTTGGAATTGTGTACATGAATGGCCTGAAGAATGTGATCTTAACAACACAAACATTTTGCATTATTTTATTAGTGAACAAATTGTTTAAACAATCACTGAGAAAGTATGTGGACCCGTATAGATCATAACTAGTAGAATCTCTTTAATTGGCAATAAGTTCAAACAAATTGTTTGTGTAGCTGCTGGTCGGATCCCTGTAACAATTAGCAAGTAGTTTGGTCTAATGTCACAATAAATCTGCTTCAGTTCCTTCCTCATTGAACATGATGATTTACACCTATGTTTAGGATCTTTGTCTTGCCGATACAACTTCTTTTGACGTTTCTGAACACATATGGTTCCTCTGACATTCTGCTGTAGAATTTTCTGAAGCAACTTGGAATTCCTTGGTCCCTCAGTGACTGTAAGCCATCCCGTCCCAAAGCAGTGAAACAATCTCATGCCATCATGCTTCACAGCTAGGATGAGGTTTTGGTGTTGGTAGACAGTGTTTTCTGTCCTTCAAATATGATGGTGTGTACTTAACCACAAAGTTCAACTTTTGTTTGATTTGTAGACAAAACATTGTTTCAGTACTGCTGGGGGACTCTTTAGTAAACTAGAGATGAGATGATTTTTGAAGAACAGCAGTTCCCTCCATGGTAACCTCAAGCTCCACGCTAATCTATTGTTTTTCCTTTTATTACTTAAGGCATCAGACATTATGAAGTGAGAGAGATGTCTGCGGATTCTCAGCTGTCACCCTACAGCTCCTGCCATTTGTTTGAGGACTGATACAACCACACTTGAATTGATTTTTATTCCTTAACCTAACAGGAATACTCTACCATCCATCCATTCACCTATTTTCTATACCTTTGTAGAGTCTCATGGTATCAGAGCCTATTCCAGAAGCTATGGCCGCAAAGGCAGGGAATACTCCAGGCCAGCCATCGCAGGGCACACACACACTATCATCAGCAAATTCCACATGAAACTAGAGACTGGAGTTTCTATAGCAACCTATTCAAATGGTTAGACATCATTTATTTTTTGGATCTTTTAAAATATATTTATGATGTACATACTTTCAAGAGTAGTGTTTCATTAGAAAATTATGTAATAGAAAATATTCAAAACTGTGCTCCAGATAAAGTATTATACAGTATGTGCTGTTTTAACGATACTGCTTGCAGATGAAGGCAGGCCGATAACTTCAAACAATAATTTCATTTTTTGATTTTGGTGCCCCCTAGAGACGCATTAAGACATTGGGTATTGTGTCAACGAGTCTGATTTTACAGCAGTGTGTTTTTTTCCTGTTTATACAGTATATAATACCAATTACAAAATCCATTTGCAATGGTGGTATGATCAGTGGGCACAGTCTTGGAAACCTCAGATTGGAATCCAAATATAACATATTCAGAACTTCAATGAGCCAAATTAGAAAGTCTTTTATAATTTTCTTTGTCACAAACTAAACCATGTTATTTGAGCAATTTGGGGAATCGAGACTGGCCAGCAGGTCATATATATAGTATCTACATTAGTAGGCTCAGTGGAATTGAGAAAAACAATCTAAATATCACTAAGGCAGAGTCCCATATAACTCAACACATATTTTAAATAAATTTAAAAAATTTATTTATTATTTAAAATTTTGCAAAATATTTTTTCTGCGCTGTTGTAAAGTTGTACAACTGAATTATGTATTAATAAAATATAATATATATGACAAATATCATTGCTTTAAAATCTCCATGAATCCAACAAATCAAGTGCAATTGTTACATTGTACTGTAGCATGTCAGGTTGCAGGCAGGTACCCTAAAACTGTAATTAAATGACATGACCTTTTGCTGTCCGTCAATGAAAGCCAGGCTGTTTTAAAACCAACCATTCAACTATAAAGTAATGAATATCCTTCATTCGTAGTATGCAGTTTGAATCAATTCCATCGTGCTTTTGTTTTGGACATCGCGGGACATATTGATTAAAACTAAGCAATTCTGTCAAGCATAATTTCCATTATAAGTGAGCCTCTATCACTCACCATCTATTCACTTTGAACGAATACACTTTACAAAATTAGACCACAACAGGGACAATTTTTGATTGAGAAGCCCATGGTGAGGAATTATTGTTAATAATGAAAATCATAATAAAAGCAAAGAATGCTTTCTAAAAAGTACCGTATGATATTTTTCTGAAATTACAAAAAAGTAAGGAGTACTAAGGATTGCTTTTTAGATGAAGGGAACAAATAACGGTATTTAATCAAATAAAGCGAACAACATATGAAACAAAATGATTAGCGAACGAGGGTACTTGCAGTTTCGTCTAGTGCATGCTGTTTTTCCATGGTTATTTCATTTAAATGTAATTGCAAAACAAACAAATAAATAAATAAATAAAAATCTTAAAACATTTTTATATAAAAAAAAATGGAACCATGTCTCTTCTTAACAGTAATAGTAAGCAATGAAACAAATGACTACAAAAGAGCGACTGTTGCGTCACGTGTCTTTTGGCTGACGGTCACATGACATCGCACAGCCTACAGCCTTCTGTAGATCTGCTATGGATTTCAAGTTTAAATTATCTTCCTCCAGCCCACGTCTATAAATAAGACTTTCTTATCAAACTGTATTCTCGGACTGCATTTTTTCCACCTCCTCCGTCCTCTTTGGTCTTAGCTCGGCCCAGAGAGCAATCATACTCTCAAAACGATTTTGAGTCCGTGAACCCGGTGGTGCCGATGCGGAGCGTCTCCTCTTCCGTGAACCGTTTATCGGCTCCGCTAGCCGTCATTTGCATGCCATTAGAGCCCCGCCGCTCCCCGCCTTTCCGATGGAGCGCTGAAGAGGAGGCTCCGGCGCTTTGATTGCATTGTACAATAATACCAGTGCATACGCTAGCTCTGTTCCCTTTCCAATGCTCCTACTAGTGTGCTGCCGACACCGCACGCAAAAAAAGACAAGAAAAGAGTGATAAAGCCTAACAGGAATGCTGGTAGGCATGCGGCATATATACTTACTCGCTAAAGGGAGCGGGTGGAGGGCATTATTAGCAGTCAAAGAACTATTCCATTTTGCAGGCTAATTACATCACAAATACATCATAATAGACAAATGTCATAAGTTCGCTTGTAATGTTAATATTTAAAATCGAAATACTGAATAGCTAGGGTATATGCATAGGCAAATTCTACAGACTTCACTGTGTGTATTTCAGAATGCACCGCATATACTGCAGTTTCCGTTTTTAGGTCCTGAAGATTATGAAACCATCACGTTGTATCTAGGTTGTCATCATCTTTGGGCAATGTCGGAATTCTGGGTGGCGTGGCAGTATTAGCTGCTCCTCAGGGCACTGCTCATCCACATTTAAATATGACATGGCAAATCAGCCATGCCTTTCCTACTGACTGCAGGCTAAAGACCTTCACTGGCAAAAATTCCGACAAGCTCTTTTGAAGGGCCTTCAGGCCGGAAGTATTGGCACTGTTTATCAAACTGCAAATCACATTTATTCTGTTTTCCTGTATATATTTGTGAAAATGGGCACAAAAACTATAATTTTCAAAATCTGAGTCAACATATGTAGTTATTTCCTGTCTCACCAATCTTCCATTCTTGTTTTCTCTCACCGTTAGGTAAACAAAAATGAGCGAATGAATACTAACATCCTTTTTAATATTTATTTTCAAAAATGAGTAAACAGACAATAAAATCTTGTGCCCTGTGAATACCAAAATCTGTGTAAAACAGTACTTACAACATTTTCATTATACTGCTAAAACTTCAAAAGGACAAATTGTTGTACAACATAGCAAAAGTCTTCACAGAAATGTGGATATCTTTTACATGTTTTCTCAAGAAATAGTACACAGACTAACAAGATTGAAAAATATACATCTATCAAAAATGTTAATTGTCAGTTAAATGTGCACGTTTAACTAGCACAAACTTGAGTAGTGATGCATGATGGTATAGACCACACCAAAGGAGCATGCATGTGTACAGAGTGCACAGGCTCATGACCGTTTAGCAGCAGCAATAACAGTAGCATACAAACAGAATGTGGGTGGAGAGTTAGAGAGCTTCGAGATGTAGCCAGCCTCAGTCTGGCTTCTGAACCGAAAGCCATGACCACCAAAATAAAGCCCGCAAACAGGTACCGTTAAACCGGCTGAGGCCCACCGACCTGGTGTCACGCGAATGCTGCTCCCCAGGTGCCCATGGCGGTACGTGTGTGAAGCTACTACAATGTAAAATTCATGTTAGACATTGACGCTGTACAGGTGCTGTGGTTGGGTGGTAGAAACACGTGGATTTCAGACTTGTGCAGGACTGTATTTTGATTCACAGCTACAGAAGGTAACATAACGATAAATCCCTCCCCCCACCTCTGTCCTCTTTCTGTCACACTTGATTAAACTCAGTTTAATCACTGTGAAATAACAGAATTCTATGCCTTTGGAAAAAAAAAACAAAACCTAAGAAAAAATAATACTGTCGTAAACTCGCCCTGCGAGTCGCAAAGTGACTCAAAGTAGGAACAGCAAGTGTGGGAGGTGTGACCTTCTGATTGACAAAATTAGGCTTTGAAATCCACGATGAGTCGGGTATCATGTCTTATCAAACACAAGTAATTTAACCGACATTCCACTGGCTTTAAAGCACTGACTTAAGACCAGGCAGTGACTGACAAGGTGTTACTACAGATTAACAACCCCCCACTCTGGGTCTCCGAGCCTCATTCCTTACATTACATGTGATTATTATGACCGGGGCCAGAGTGAAGAGCCCTCCTGCTTGATAACAGCAAGGATGGGATGCTCGCTCAACCCGTAGACATACATTACAATTTGGGATGGTCCAAGCTAACCTAGACATTAGAAACATACCTATACATCACTTTGCCAAAACAAATCCAAGTATAAAAGTTTTACAGCACATTATACATTGGTGTCCTTCTAACAGTAAACATTTACTACTGTCACAAAGTTTGACTAAATACTATCAGGTCTGAGCAGTTTATATTTTTATATATTTGTAACATTTAGAGAGTAGATTTTACTTATTACGTAATGTTGACCTAAAACGAACCGGTTAATGAAGTTTGTGCAAAATAAGCGAGCCTCTATAATTATGACCTTTTCTGCTTCTTTACAGAGTAAGAACACACAATGGAATTTGTTCCTACTGTCGTTTGTTTTTCGCCAGTGTCCTCGATGGTTGCGGTCACTTCCGTGGCATGTCGTGACGTGGCGTGTTGTGACGTGGCGTGGTGTGGCTAAGGTTTGCCCGCGGCCGCTCAGAAGTGCGTCTCCTTTTCTGTGATGGTGGCGATGTTGCCGTCGCCCTTCAGTTTGGCGTCACAGTCATTGACAGCGTACGGACTCAGACTGCCTCCCAGCTTTCCCCTCATCTTCAGGTCTGGGCAGGGAGTGGTCAGCTTCTGAATTCTCTGCCGGGTGAAAGAGTTCAAACGGGTGTGACTGCAAAGACACTGGGGAAACGAGCAAGTGGCTTTGTCTGCAACCAACATAGCATCTCCATCCATCCATCCATCCATCCATCTGTTTTCTTTAATTGCTTGTCCAATGCAGGGTCCCTGGGATCTGAAGTCTATCCCATTATGCAGCACCAGCCCTATACAGCAAAAAAAGCTTACGACATTTGGTATTCTCAGGTATTCCATTCTAGTACTAACAAGGCCCAACGCTGCTTAGCTAGACGACAAATCGAAATGCTTTACTTCAGTTAAATATCTAGTTAGAAGACTATGACAACCGCTATGCCATTTGTGCTCAGATTCATCTACAGTAATCCACACATAGAAAAATAGTTTAATTAAAAGCAATCTAAACCATTGCATTAACAGTAAACATATAATAATCAATAAAGAATAAACAGCATTCTCGCAGCTGACCTTGTCACAAGTCAAATAATCTCAGAGGACATTGCATTCCAAATACAAATACATTTGATTCTCTTTTAGCAAACCTCTTGTCTCACCCTGCTGCTTAGAACACTTCCCAGTTCCCCTGCGAGCAGAGATTACCAACCCAAAATCAACCTATACGAATTACAGTTCCAGAGGCATTCACAGATTGCATAATGTCTTGTCACGGAAGAAGCTACAGCAGCAGAGTAATTACAAGACATATGTTTTCCGGAAATGCTGTGGCAAAAAGCATTATGATGTGCTAAAAACCCAACCCCGCAGCATCAGCTCGGCTGAGCTCCCCTGCCATTCGCAGTCGAACCTTTTACCATAGAAATACGAAACACCTTATATCAGAGGCACATCAGGATTGTACCAGACAGAGATTTCCAGATTTCCAGAACTGAACATTCCATAAAAACATTTGACTGCGCACAGCATTTTTCAAAAGGTCACATTCTCTTCATAACATCACTGAATTTCTTGCAACGAATGCATAAAATGAAATATCAAAAGAATTCATGTGCAATGATAATGCTATTTCTTTCTGACTAAGCCTGTGTGTGTGTTTGTGTGTGTGTGCGTGTGTGTGTGTGTGTGTGTGTGTACATGTGTGCGTGCGTGTGTCTGGATTATGTTTATATTGTATTGTGAGAACCATATGTACCCCAAAATGTGGTAAAACCTGTTATTTTGACATTGTGTGTGTGTGTGAGAGAGAGAGAGATTGCATGTTCTCCCCATGTCATGTGGATATCCTCTTATACCCCAGTATTCCCGGCATTCCAAAAACATGCGGCTTGGTGGTCTGTATCTTACAATTGCCCACAGTATGTGTGTAGATGACTTATGATGGCATCCACCCCTTAGTTAGAAAGAATGAGACTAATTTGCAATACAGAACAAGACTGAATGCTTATTTAACACTGGAGGACGATTCCCCCTGTTTTACCTCTTTAAAGGTTCCTTCTGTTTTCCAGATCTTAACGGCAGCCCAAAGGGGAATGCAGACCATGGAGGAGAGGGCCATCATCCAGCCTATACCATAGCCCCAGTCTGGGTATGTGTATGTGTTGTTGTACTTCAAGGGCTTGTACTTGATCAAGAAGAACAGGAAGATCCCCTAGAATGGCAAAAGAATCAATATAAGTATGACACAAGTGCAGTCCGCTGAGAATACCTGGGAAAATGAGATTCTGGCAGGACCTGAGTCAGGATGACATGACATTATGAAGGGGAGAGGGGGCGTGGCGAATCACAGGGTGGCCTCACATCTCCAGCACAGTGGGGCTCCTATCTCATTCTCACTCTTTGTACACCCCCCATGTCACATACTGTACAGCCGTGGAAAAAATTAAGAGCCCTCAACTCCATTTTTTGTTTCAGTCATTTCTCAATTTATGGGTGTGTGTCTGTGAACAGTATATATTATTTTGGAAACTGCAGCCTGGTTCTTCTCTGTTCCTCATTAATGAAGGGTTTCTTCCTTGCTTTATGGGACACCAGTCCTGCTTCTAGGTAGCTGATACAGTATGAACTGTCCTAGCAGTGCACTTCACACCTGCACTTAATGTTTCCCATTCCTTATGAAGGTCGCTTGATGTCATGCTCTGATTTATGAGTAACTGTTGAATAAGGTAACGGTCGTCTCTGGCATTAGGAAGTCACGTCTGCCCTTTACTTGGCTGGTTTTTGGTCATTCCCAGTGTCTCCTGCTTCACCGTATTCTTGTGTACTGCTGCGTTTAAAATTTTGAACCTGGAAGCATACTGCTGCCAGCAGAACCAGGACTAAACTAGGATTTTAAAATGCAGATTTGTTAAAAAATATAGAGTGGTCTCATTTTTTTTCCACAGCTGTAACTATAGTTTCCTGCCAAAGTCCAAACACTCCTGGGAGTTTTACTTACATAAAAGTGTTCTGAGGGCAGAATTATAAATGATTGGTTCAGAGAACGAACCAATCAGACTGTAAAGGAGGTGGGTCCTAGAACCAACCAATCAAATGTCCCACCTCCTGTAGTTGTTTGGACCCACTTCCTCTTCAATCTGATCTCTCAGAACCAATAATTTTTTATTCTGCCCTCAGAACATTTTTGGACACAATCAGTCCAAATGCTTACAGTTAGATGAAATGGTGACTCAAATTGCCCATAAGGGGTGCATGATTAAAATGAAACTGATGCACTATTTCAACAAATGTGAGTACAAGTAGAGTGGAACACTTCTATTCACAAATCCTCTCTTGCGGTCCTTTGAGGCCTAAACACACTCACACAGATGACAGCAAAGCTTAGAGTCAGGTCAGGCATTTTCCCGACATCCCTAGAGCACTGCATGGGGTTAAGGGCCTTAATCAATTGGGGATGTGACTTCCTAGGTTCGAACCAACAATCCTCCTGTAACAGGCTCCGAGGCCTAACCCACTGAGCCACACACCGCCCCCAACTGTATGCATGTGTCCTGTGATGAGCTGGAATCCTATCCAAAGTGCAGAGTTGGACGTTTCAGATCCAGAAAGTACAAATCCAGACCATTTTCTTCCAACCATCCAGTTGAGTCACACAAGTTAAGTCACAGTCACACAGTACTCAACTGGTTAGATGAAACGAAATCATGGTCTGAATTTTCACTTTCTGGATATGAAATGTCTGTCTCTGCCATAGTGCATTCCAGATTTGTACTTTACCCTACCTGGGATTGGCTCCAGCTCCCCCCCCCCCCCCACCCCGAAACCCTGCTCAGGCTAAGCAGCTTATGGGTAATTGGAATTATCCATGGAATATCTTCCAGAATTTTGTTAAAGGTGAACATCTTTGGTCAGAATTCGACAGTAGTTCTGCATTCAGTAACACACAAGCCTTGCATTATTATTGTTAAACATAAGGCATGGAACTCACAGCACAGATGCCTGGGGTCAGGAACATCCAACACCACTTGATGAAGAAGACCGGCTTGTGGCCAATCATGTCCTCAATATTAGTGTAGAATCTGTCACTACCTGCAATGAACCCATACATACACTTTCAGCAGTGCCTCAAAATGTGTAAACACACTGCAAACAGGGGAAAAAATCCACTCAACTGTTGCACATGACTGACACTTTATTTCACGCAATTTCAGTGCTTCAATTTAACGCACCGGAAAGGGCTTTTACTGTATATCCTTTTATGAAAAAGAATTTGTAATTGGGGTATCTCTCCAGCAGGGGGCACAGTAAGAACAGCAATGGTCCTTGAAAATTTTTATTCTGTTTGTGATGATCATTAGGAACCATACATCTTAAAGTATGTTTCAGAGTAAACAGGGTGTAAAATGCATAGAATGATAATCATTCTACAAAAACCGGAAATTCAAAACTACTTACCATATACCCAGCCAATGCATATGGACTCAAAGATGGCCACAAACAGTAAACACATCCCACTGGCTGCATAGGAATCAAACAGCTGGAACACATACATCCCACCCTGAGGATGGAGACAAAGTAAACAGTATGATCAGCTGACAAGGACTGAAATATGGAAATATCTATGTTGGTATATTAGGCAGGCATGAAAATGAATCTGGATCTGTTTTATACCTGTTAAGCTGCACAAGCTGGATAACTAGGTAGTCCTTGCAATATCATAAAGTGATTTGCATACTGATAACAGCAAGGATGTCTTAATACAACTAAAATCTAACATTCCCTAAGAAATGCTCTGATTTTTGCAGTTGCACTATTATTTGTTGACCAATACATATATTTTGAGATTAATTGATCAGTCTGGAAGGAAATTTTGGAAAACCTTGATGTCTATGGAAAGGGTACGATTGGGTTAAAAATTAATATGTTACTCCCTGAGAATGTTTTATGTTACCAAATTGTCTATACTAAATTGTGACACTAGGGGCACTGCAGTACAACTGAAGACAGAATGTGCTCCACACACACACAAACTATATCATGTATCTACAGTAAACTGCTTATTATCTGTATTCACAAACATTACCATAAGAATTCACATAATAAGGTTGTTCTGAGAGAAAAAAAAAAAGCTTTTTTAATACACTGTTTCAAACCGTATTTTCATGCTAATGCTATTCTTTACATTCCAACAACACCACCCTAATATGTGGCCTTGGGGTTTATTTTGCAGTCTAACATACCATAATAAGAACATTTGGTTATAAACCTGGATGGAGCTCTTTCTTAACACGGCTACAATAAGAAAAGAATGATGAGCTCTTCTAGAATACAGCCTGGTCAGTACAGCCAAATCACGCTTAGACTGGATAGTAACAGCAGGGATGATTTCAGCATGTGAATTGTGTGAGTTGGGAAGTCCCACAGCAGTAGAATAAATAGACATTGTTCCACTTGGGGAGGGTGGGATTTCAGTCAGCCAGTGCATTACAAACGGCTACTACTGAAGTGTCCTCCAGCGGCTGCGGTCTCCACTAGAGGGGGCTTAACGCGATGCCCTTTGCTTCCTGGCAGACACTGAAGTGTGTTTTGGATGGCAGAGTCTGATGTCAAATGGCAGAGGGCTGGAAATAAGTTCATAATTTGACAATAAATAAAATGAATGAAAAGGGGACTTGTTTAATGTGTAGTCGACCCTTCACATGGCATTTTAGATAATTGTAACAAAAGCCAGATCAATCAAAGTCTTTCCAAGAAGGCAGCCGATTTATACATTCACCACATAATGCAGTGAAATACATTATGGAATATATGAGGTATTCAATCTAGATCTTGTAGACTTAATTTAGATCTTGTACGGACAATGACAAGTATAACATCTGCTTTGCTAGGCATTCATAAGAATAACTTATTTCTATCTTGAGGAAGCTTATGCAATTCTTCACCCAAATTTCACCTGCTGTACTCACACAATTCATTAGCTTGCCAGTGTGTTCACATATAACTGCAAAGTCTATAAGTCCGCAGTAAGCCCTTACAGGCAATGCTTACATATAAACCGAGTCAGAGTACATCCCCAGGGCCTCGCTTAGACATTTCTAAATTAAACAAAGACGAAAATCCATCTTGGAATATGCTTATGATCAGCAAGAGGTGTTGGGAAAGGAAGCCTCTATGCTTGAGGCATAATGATGCTTTTCATGTCGGGAATGACAACCATTGTTATGAGCGCCCTCTCATGTTCAGCATTGAGCATAACACTTTCTGTCAGCCACAAGCGAGGAAGTAACTCCTTACATCGATTATTTTTCGAAGCTTCACTTATCCAAAGCAGCACATTATATATTACATTATATATATTTTGAAAGGTAATGTTAGAAGGCCACAGCAACGTGCATCAAGACAAAATTCTGCGGATTTAGTCAGCAGGGGCAAATGTTAACACGTGATCAACAGCACGCGGAGCTAATGATTGCATGAAAAATGAAGTCTTAAACGAAATATAAGTGGATTGTCTGCGGTAGCCATCTTGGTTTTATCTTTCAGTTGCGTGAACGAATTGGCATTTAATGAATTAAATAGGACAAGAAATAGGACCGTAGCCAGGATTTTTTAAATACTGAGGTCAAAAGTGCTAGCCCTTCCTAGGTGTGCCCATTAATGGATTGTGGGTACTGGAGTTGCAGAAAATACACCAAGGACTTCACCTCTGTGTCCTCAATGTTAGGTACAGGCATGACAAGAAATTATCAGGTGTAATTGTAATTTATGTCTGACGTCTTTATGGTCATGTGTGCGCATATGTGCATTTCTAATCAAGAAAAAGGAATTCTTACCTCTGTCAGCATAATCAGGCCGAGGAAATAGGAGATTATTGACATGCAAAGGATGAGAAGCTCTCGTCTGTACCCTCTCCTGAAGGTCTGAGGGTACATGTCCACTATGGCGGTCACCAAGCTTTCTACACAGACAAACTGTGCAAAACAAATGTAAAAAAGAAGTGATTACACATTTTAATGCTCTATGCAGGCCATTTATACCTTCACTGTGGTGTGTGTAGTTGGGGCTAAGCTAACCTGGGCTCTTACTGGCGTGATTGATCAGTTTGTATGGAAATCGGACACACATACAGTATATAGTGGTGATGATTTTAAAGTTGTGGGATATTTGATAATGATATCATGTTATCAATCTGAGGCTCAGAATTATACACATACATATGTGTGTGTTTTACTAAGCTATTGTTACACCTAGTTTTTAATTCTGAAAACACATCACATTACTTGCTAGTGCACATTCCAACAACTTGAATAAAGAGATCCAAAGCGTGCTTTGACAGAATCAGTCAGTGATTACATACTGTATAGTCGAGATGCCTGACTGTTAATCAACAGGCTTAATATTAAATTTTACATTTAACATGGAAACGATTTTTTTAAATGAACACAAACCAGTATCTATACCGGGCCCAAGTAGGATATGACACCAGTGCATGCTATTGGAATGTAACTAGATTTATAGTCTCATTCATTTTATTAGCTTAACATACTTGATGTTTTTTTTTGTTAGTATTCTCTTGAAGAGTAGCAATTCCTTCAAAAGTCATTTCCTCCCGTTACAGCTAATTCTTCTCCTTTCATACTGTCAGACTTGCTTAAGAGTAGGCGGGCTGAACACGGCTAATGTGTCCGTTTTTGTACAGAACAAGTTATCCTTGGCATCTGAAAGCTTGACTTTTCTTCCCGGTTGAGATTTCAAAGCACTTCATATGCAGTATATAGTTGGTAGTGATCCGTCGAGTCACTATAAGCGGATTGCTCGCAGTTTCTTTGACTCCCGTTCTATATATTGCAAGTGTCACTAGAATTAATCCTTGGTCACTTTCAGTGCTAATTTTACACCAAATTTATATGTTTTTTTTTGAGTTTGCAGACACTGCTTTTCTGCTTTCTCTGGTGATGTTAAAATGTTTTTATTATATTTCTCTTTAAGTACTTCATCATTGTACTCAAGTACTACTCAAATTAAATTGTTGTAAGTCGGTGCTATGAGAAATTTTGGCTACAATAACTATATATGAATGCATATTTTCCTCAATGCCTTATTTTTCCAAGTCAATGTGTGGGTGTTCTCTTTGGGACTTCTGGACATCCCTCGTGGGAAATCCCACTCAGATACCATGTGATCAAAATGTACTGAAATGCTGCTGTTTGTAACATATTTATTTGCAGTTTCACTGTTATTCATTATATGCAGGTTTTGGGTTACCTGGCTGTCCAGACCCAAGAAGATGAGCATCATGAAGAACAGGCAAGCCCACAGGGGAGAGAGAGGCATCATTGTCACTGCCTTAGGATAGGCGATGAAGGCCAGGCCGGGTCCTGCAAGAAAGAAAACACATTGACACACCGTGTCAAGCAGGGCCACCTGCATTTGAAGATGAGTGCAGTTTCTCAGAGAGCCTACAGTTCCTAGTCCAAAGTCAAGAGCACAGTTCTCTCAGTTTGTATATGTATGGTCAGGTGGATGGCCTGCTATTTCGCTGGTACTTGTGACTAGTGACAAAGGTGTATTGCAACAGCAATAAAGGGTTTCATTCAATTCAACACACTCTGACAGTGGCTTAAAAAAACACGTAGTATTGTCCTTCGGTGCCGGCGACATGCGGAACAAGAAGATGTGCATGCCCCTTCAACAAGAACAAAGAGAGCGGTGCCTGTATGGAACTGACAGACCTGTCTGGGAACACGGTAAGGAAAAATAAATAAAAAATCAAGCTCATTGCTGGTTGCTATGGTAACAAGCAGATCGCTCACCTTCAGCCCACAGGCAAGTGGGTATGTAACAGACAATATGGGTAGCCTTTATAGTTGAAATTGAAAACATTGTGACACGACTGATGATTAGTATATTAAACAGAGGAAACATTGCTATTCAAAGCGATGCCTGTACAGAAAAATGAAATGAATGGGCGCAAATTAACTAACAAGAACTAAAACTGGTGACACATCACCTATACATGCTCTCAGGGTCTTCGGAGTCAGCGCAGAAAAGAAGCACAGAATGATGCCATATTAGATGAATTAGATCCTTATGTCGCGTAGAGCAGAGCTTCTCAGCCCTGTCCTCAGACACCCAGGCTGTAAACATTATTGCTGTTTCCCAGATACCAGCACACCTGAACCAAACAATCAAGATCACTGATAGTCCGGTATATGAATGCTGAGAACTGAGGTGGAACAAAAATGTGGCGGGTGGTGGCCTTTTGGTTAGGGAAGCATGCATGAGATTGAAGGATGATGGTTTGACCAGCAAGGTACCACTGAGGTACCCCGAGGAAGGGAATTAGCTATCTGCAGTGGTATCGAAAGAAGTCTTACATTGGGGGAGGAAGGAATTTGCTGGGGGAGGGGTGTATATTTTGATATTGCAACGGGCACACATGCACAGTGGTACCATGAAAAGATGTCATGTAGGAAAGGTTATAAAATAATTTACTTTATAAAATATAAGTTTTAAATGAACAACACTGTTTAGAATCAAATTTCACAATTAAAAATGTCTAAAAAACAAAACTGGTCCATGTGATAAAATGATTTTGTCTGATACATGACTACAATCTTCATGAGGTATGTGTTTTATCCTTGTACTCTGAATGCGCAGCGAATTGGCCTCAGTAAGACAAGGAATCACAATGAAAGATAAGAAGCATGCTCGCAATGCGTCTCGACTCTTTCATCTGTATCATGACGGAAACATTTTAAATAGCAAAAGGCGTTCTACGATCTCAAAACCCAACCATATTGCGGTTCATCGATCATGTTCATTTTTTGGGAAGGGGGAGGGGGTGGGATTTGCCAATATCTGGGGGGAAGCGTCTCCGATGTTCCTGGCTGTTTGTTCCTGGTGGTCCTTGAGGGTTGGGCTGAGAAAGCATGAAGGTCGAATGTCTGAAGCATGAAGGTTGACGCCCACCTGACTCGGCCACGGCCTCGATGGGCACGTTCTGCTCGTACGCCATGAATCCCAGCACGGAGAAAATGGCAAAGCCGGCGACGAAGCTGGTGCCGCTGTTCAGGCAGCATAGCATGAGACAGTCCCTGTAATGGACAGCCAGGTGTTAACGCCGTGTGCGGCCCGTTCCGGTCGCCCCGCCGTGCCTCCCTCACCCATTAATCTCAGTAAGCTTCTCGTTTTGTCAATGACAGCTGAGCATAACAAATGCTGTGAAAATTCTGTCAATTGCCTAATTGTGCCAACCAACATATGTCGAGCAATAAAAGGACAAAATAGAAAACAAACATGGCCCTGTTGTATGTCTTTATGCGAAGTATTTTACAGATACAGGGTGTTTATCCGTTTATGTTCTTAACATATTATATTAACAACTGCGTAGCGAATTTCAAGGACAATGTAGTCTCACATCCTTTTTACTCATTAGTTGACCACATGTTACTTAGCTGAAGTTTACTCCACGGATAATCAATATTTAATGATCATTTAACAGAACCTTGCACTTATTTAGTTATTGCAAGTCCCATGAAGGTTAAAGTAGTCAAAGTTACTCGCTGCTAAAAATTGTTGTCAGTTGCATGTCTTCCTAATAATCCTCCAAATGTGAAGCCTATAATGTTTCACTGTTCCAGAGCAAAATCAATAGAATAACATTATTATCGTTGCATGTGATTCCATAAGGTAACTCCTACACTCTTTCAAGCAACAATGTATAATGCATTTGTTCATTGTACCATTACAGCTTGGCTACTGGGCACCAGGCGCATGCGGAAAGATGCCCATATGTAAAGATTTTTCAAAAATAACATATGACTCATTAATGATTATTCATTATTATCATTATTCTGCATATGAAATGAATATTTTGTCAGCATTAGTTTTTACGCATAATTCTTTGAATGAACTTAATTGAATCATGGACAATGTTTCCACACAACTAGAATGAATATTTTGAAAAGGAAACATTCTTTTCAGTTAATTCACTTTGTGTTCTGAGAACATAACAGTTTAATTAAACCAACTGAATATGGAGAGATCATGCGTCTTTCTTATCAATACTGCAAAAGCAATATACATTTTTATTAAGAAACAAACAATAAAGTTGCTTCCTACTAACACCATATGCATGGTAAAATGTAAAATGTATAGTACCTGTAAAAATTGTACATTTTTCCTACAGGTTTCTCTCTTGAGTATATTACATGTCATGTGTGTTTTTGATATGAATGTAGCCATAATCATACAAGAAAAAGCACTGATTCTAGTGGACATATAAAAAAAACATGTGTTGTTATATATCATCGAAATAATAAAAATGTTTGACAGCCTTATATGAAGCATATACTTTTTGTGATATGGGTGAGCCTCATATATTTAAATGCCTATAACATTACATGCAGGGTTCCTGCTTTCAGGCATAACATAGTAGCTTCGCTTATATTTACAACAGGCACAGAGTAAGGATCCAAGGCACAATACTGCCTGATATCCTCGCGTTACTGCACAGGAACAAACAACTGCTGAGAAGTGAGAATGTATTCAGTGTGATCAGTTTGCCAAAGACTGATGGGACTTTGCATCAAGAACAATGCAAGTGTTCCAGTTAATTTCATTCCTTTCGTCAAGTCAAGTTAAGCGGATTTTACTGTCATACCATCCATATAGAGACACGCATTGGCACGAAATACTTCCAGTATCATGGTACAACATGCAAACAATAAGTGACAAAGGTTTTCGCTATACTATAAACTGCGCAATACGGGTCAGTGCAAAACAGAGAGGGGGGGTGGTTTATATACATGGTGTCATTAATGTGTATATAGACTGCAGACACCAACTGAAAACCCCAGCAGCTGAAAGGAAACATCACCGTTACCTCGCCATGCTCCAGTCACGGCGCCATGGATAATTTGCATATGTATTTGCATATAGCCCATATAAGGAAGCATGTTTAAATGCGTCACCTGTAGCAGTTGTTGTTGTAGCTGTTGTAACTCCCCAGGGCCGTGAGACAACCCAGGCAAATGGCATATGAGAAGAAAATCTGGGTCCCGGCGTCCACCCAGACCTGTGAGACAAGATGGTATTCTTTTGTTCAGTGGTACTCAATAAAACACATGTATTACTTATACATATAAGCAAAAGGACTCTCTAACATGGCTTATCAAGTTTTTCCATTTAACTGGACATAAATAGGCAATGGTCATTAATCTCACTTTTTTCATTTCAATGCTTTTTTTAGTTCCTGATAACTTCAGCGTTACCTTTCAGGGAATGTACATTTAAATAACCTTTGAAAATATGAATATGCGCTTAGACAATGGGTGGTTTACTGAATCAAGTGATTTCTTGGAACTGGAGACGTTTAGCAGAAGAGATATAATGACAGCTCTCAGCAGAATAACGCATTAATATGAGCAGCAGGATTGATGTAAAAGTCAATCGACCAAAACAATGCTTTCAAAAAGTTGACCATAAGCTATGACCTCACTTCCTTTTAAGCTTCTGGGTATGATCAGATGTTGACTTTCACAGCACAAAATTATTTTTCATTAAATAAACCTTATATATGTAAGCCACAATTTTCTGATAAATCTGAAAAGTGTCACATAATCAATGCAGATTGTAACTATGGAAGTATGTTTTAACTTAGAATTCACGGTTTAAAATTTTTGTTGGTGGCCTTTTCACCCTTGCCCTGTAATAAAATATAGAAAGATAATTACTGTGACTTCTGATATGTTCATAATTAATGACTGTCAGACAAAGACCAATAATTGGCCCATTATATGACAAAGCGGAAGGTAAAATTCACCAAAGGGGCATGCAAGGGTCCCCTGTAAAAATGCGCCCAGATAACCATTGAGCCACTAATCTCCTTTACGGAGGAAACAATTGACAGTGCGCAGTATTTGCTTCTTCCAGCCGGTTTCCAGGGAAACCCCTTTGACCCAACCAACACAAACCTGCTTCCCTCCAAGAACATCTTTTCTGCGCTGATGTTCATTTATGTCCTTTTTTATCTCACACACGACTACCGCTGATGCCTTTTCCTGGCTCCCAGTCTGGAGGCTCCCATCCAGGGAATTACTTGTTGATGTTGTGGCTAATTTGAAGGGGGTTGTGTTTAGTCTTGTTTAGACTGCAGGATGCTACAATAAGATCGCCCTGGTCCCCTTATTCTCTTAAATCCGGATACGTCATCTAGGGCTCCCACGGTGCCTACGATTTGTCTGGATCAAGTTGTCGGTTGAGTTTGTATGTTGATGTTTGGGTTTGAGAGAAGCGGGGCTAATTTTCGTGCCCAGAATATCGGCTTCCTAACTAAAACGGCTTAGATCGCAGTTGGAGAGCTGGGTACTTATAAGACCCTGTCAAACAATTTAGCTGCAGCTTTGGACTCTACAGCTTAAGCCATGGAAAAGCCCTAGACATGGCACTGCTTGCTCTTCCATAAATGTTGCATATTGGCAAATGCCAAGCTGCCAAGGTGAGAGACCCGCCAAGGCACCAGTATGTAATGACTGTGATTAGAGTCCAGGTGACAGGTAATTGCAAAAACAACAACTCTCATTGTCCCTCTGATGGCTAAATTAACATCTTTAGCTAACAGCTACCTCTCTGAGTGCAGTCACGGCACAATTCTGTGTACATGGCAGTAATTCGTACATCACCGGGCCCTGAGGAAATTTGCCAAGATAAAAATATTGCTTCACAGATAAGCAAATGCACATTAAAGGTCTAAACCGATTAAAGAGACACTGTATAGGAGCATGTAAACACACACAAGGTGTGACAGCTTCCTGAAAAATTATATTGCTAAATTATGGAAACCTCGCAGGTTCGATGTATTTCCAAATTATCTGCATCCTACCTGTCCTGGCATAAAATGCAGCTATGTATTATTCCAATCGTGTAGCCTTTTCCATAAATTCATCTAAGATCCATGCATCTGTTGTGTTCAATTTCAAAATGACCAAGTTAGCTATGCTGCAGTTTTCAGTTTTTATGAATACATACTTTTGTTCCTTGTTATTTCTATTTACCATATTGTCATTATTTCACTCATCTCCGATAACCACTGAATATTAAAGAGTTTTTTCCCCCTGCCCACCTCTGAAAGGCACTCAGTAGAGGGCACCGTAACAAATCAATTACCGTCCACCAAATGGGCTAATGCAGCATAAACAAGAATGGCTTGTTACAACAAGGCTGGCAATGTCATGAGGAAAAAAAAAAAAACAAAACTCCCAGCTTCTCAATCTACTTTTCAAAGCCCTTGAAAAGCCCCTGCCCCATTAGCCCATAGAGACCCAGAGTAATGTGGTGCTTCTGCTCTACAGCTCTGTGCTGTGGGAGATGGAACGGAGATGGTGAAGCATGGATATGCTGTCTCAAAAATTTATCTGTTCCTGTCTCTGTTCAACACGTTGTAAACAAGAACTGTGGCACCTTCCTCGTATCTCTGCCGACATCTCAACCGGAGAACAATTATTTTTAAACATGATGTTTGACGAGGAGGTAATTATCTCCCCATCCACATGGCTGATAAGTGCTTCTCCAGCACAGGGTTCTCCAGCCTGGAGCCTATTCCAGCCTGCAAAGGGCAGGAGGCTGGGGTACAGCCTGAGCAGGACGCCTGTCCGTTACATGGCACATACATGCACACAGCGTGTCTTTGGACTGAAGGAGGAAACTCACACAACAGAGGTGCGCCTAGAACCCAGTGCGAGAGCCAGACCACACAATGAGCAACATCAACTAAATGAACTGATGCTCAATTAAATAATGGCTTGGCTACTACTAGATAACTGGGGATAAATACGTGGATAAATCTTTTGGTAACAGTGTCAATACCCAAGAGAAGATGTATAATATACAGCTGTGGAAACAATGAAGAGACCACAGTATTCAATTTATGGGTGTGTGCGTCTGTTAATAATATATATAAACGCTCCTCTACTTACAAACTTTCAGACATACGAACGAAGAGGACTGTACAGTAAGTGTATTCCCAGCATCCTAGTTCTTTGTACTTGCATATACCCTTAATATGATGTTGAATAGTGACTTACAAACATTTCAAGTTACGAACAGCCATTCGGAATGTGACTCATTCGTAAGTAGAAGACAGTCTGTATATTTTTGTTTTATGCAGCCTGGTGCTATTTCAGAGTCCTGCTTCTAGGAGCCTGATATGAACTGTCCTAGCAGTGCACTTCATACCTGAACTTAATGTTTCCCTTTCCCTATGAAGGTCATTTGATGTTATCCTATGTTTCGGATAAGTTAATGGTCATCGCTAGCATTAGAAAGCCATTTCTGCCCTCTACCTGGCTGGTTTCTGGTCGTTCCCAGTGTCTCCTGCTTCACCTTGTTCTTGTGCACTGCTGTCTTAGAAACATTGAGCCTGGAAGCAGCCTGCCTCGCAGTGTAGCCTTCTGTCAGCAGAATCACAATTAAACCAGGATCTAAAAATGCAGATTTTTTAAAAATATAGAATGGTTTCTTAATTTGTTCCATAGCTGTATATACAGTACTGCAGATCCTCATCACATGTCTTTAGATTTCTCAGTATTTTACAGACTTGGGATCTCAGCTTTCAGTCCATTGTGACAAAGAGTATAACTATTTTATTTGCTGTCTGGAACACAATGCATGCATAAAACATTGGTAAAATTTTGTTAGTTTGAATCCATAAGATCAGATATTATTAAGTAATGACTATTACCAGCCAGAATCTTCCCTAGAGTGGACCTGATGTTCTGTACAACATGTCAACAGAAACTGTCCAACCGTATGAAGGAATAGTTGCAAAGATGTCTGAATGATAAACATTCATACATTCCAAAAACAAGCCTATATGAATTCAACAACATTCCCACCAACCCAAAGCTGTTTTTACTGATTTTTTTGGTCAGATTAGAATAACAAGCTTTGGGCATCAATATTTTCAAGTCTCAGAGTCCAAAGGGATTCACTGGACACATGGACAGATGCTCACAGGGGTGACATTTGCCTGGGTTACCATGGCACTACTAAGTGTCATTTAGTTTGGCCACATTGATGAATCTCATTATATGTCGCCAACAGGGGAAGTGCCAAAACTGCAGTGAGCAGGCCATCATTTTGCTAAATACGAGTTACATCATTCCTGTAAAATTCAACAAACCAGTCCTTTTGACTCATTTTAGCCTCTGAGACACCACTGCACTTGTGAATGAAAGAGTGAAAATGCAAGGCTTACAGATCTCAGATTCACATGGTAAAAGTCATCCAGATCTATCACAGCTAAATGACTTCAGGACTAGACGCATTCACCGAGCTGTTGCTTAGCAACCTCAGATGTCGGTACTCAAGAGATCGGGTCAACCCTTCTGTTCTGTACCGTGATGCATACTTTATAGATGGAGACCTGAACCCATCTTGAGAGGAAGGATATTTTCAAGAATTACTCCTTAGTGGATTCCTTTGATACTGACAACAGAAATCCTGCACATTTCTGTGCACTTTATAACAACATATTACCTCGAAATGCCCGCCTCCATGTCAAAAAGCAGTAAACGAGGAAGTGCCCAGACCTCTAGGCCAAACATGCAAGATAAGATCACTTGAATGCACGACACCTCGTTGACAGTAGCAGAACAAAACATTTCATCACAAATGAGCAAATCGTAGTGCTTGTACTCAAAGTCCCTGTGGAAAAAGTCAATAATGGACCCAGCAGGCTATGCAGTTTTATAAAGCTTGGGTGGCTTTTGTTTGTAAGAAACATCTTATGAAACATGAATTTTTCATATCTTTCGGTTAAAGATTAACTGTTTCTTCCCCAGAGGTGTTGGGTGAAATACTAATACTGCTGTTACTGCTGCTGCTAGTACTGCTACTACTAGTGTTACTAATAATAATAATGCAGTGCTTCATTTGTAAATCAGAAGGTGCCAGAACACAAGGGGAGCAGGAGGGTGATGAGGAGGGCGCAGGTCCCGGAACGCGTGAAAAAAGGGTTAAAACATGCAATGTGTTTTTAAAAACAAACCTAAACTAATCACATTGTGAAATCGCGCGAATTATCACCGTAAATCAAAATACATAGTTATTTTATTTTATTTGTTTATGTTACTGTTGTTTTTTTAAACAGAGACAGCACAAATAGGTGCTGGAACACAGACAGTCAAGAACACTGAGGTCCCGGAACGCGTTCCGGCTGGATCCTGCACAAATTAAGCAGTGTAATTATGTAATAACAATAATGATTATAATAATGCACTGAGTAAGAAAAAAACAATGAGGTCCTAGACTCCCAACCTACCTGCGGGTCTGACAGCCGAGACATATCAGGGTACAGGTAAAACTTAATCCCATCTGCGGCTCCAGGTAGAGTAATCCCCCGAATTAGCAAGATCAGCAGCATCACATAGGGGAAGGTGGCGGTGACGTACACCACCTAGAGACACAACGCAAGAATCCATTAGCACATTAGCATTAATGCGAAAAACACATTTTGTACAGAATTGTATTTTTACTTTGTACAGAATTCATACATTCATGCAGAAGTCATATGGTCATGGCAGGTGAGTTAAAAGGTAAAGAAATAAGCATATCTTTTAACGTGATCACTCAAAATTTATCTAAAGGACATTCCTCAACTAGTGCCATCCAATGTCATTCGACACAGGCCTGGAGCCTAACCCAGGAAGAACAGGGCACAAGTTGGGACATCCTGGATTTAATGCTGGTTTCTGACACGGCAAATGCACAAACACTTAATAAGTTCTTATAAAAGCTATGGCATCAAAGGCATCCCACTTATTTCTTCATTGTGTGTTTAAACTCTCAAGGTGAACAACAATACACCATAACTTAGTGATTTATTTGAAGTCAACAATGCATTTGTATAATGATTCACTGAAATGAAAATAAAATGAAAATAATAAAATAATACATTTATAATATAATGTAAATCAATATATTATCAAACCATAAATCAGCAAGCTTTAAAATTATTTTGACCATATATAGTCATAACATATTCACATCATATTCCTTAATGTTACACTTAACATCAAACAATATAGTTCAATTGATTGATTCGGCCTAGAAAAAAAATGCTTGTCAACATTGCTCATATATACAATTCATTTAAAAAAATGGAAAAATGGCTTTTTAGAATGGAGTAATTAAATGCTAGCTCGGTGCCTAGAATGGGTTAAGCTGGCTCTGCACTGGTGCCAGCTTATCAGCTTCTATTCTCTAAGGCCTAATTGAAAGCAGTGAAAGAGTAATACTCTGGAGGATGTGGAAGATTAAACTCCGAGTCCGAAGTTCTGATGGAGAAATCACACTACAGCACGTCTCCTGCAATATACAAAAAAATACAAAACAAAAATGGACCACCGAGGATTTCCGAGGGGCACGACGTATCGGCATGAGGCTCACAGGCAGCTCGGACGGGGGGGGGGGGGGGGGGGGGGGGGGGGGGGGGGGGGGGGGGGGGGGGGGGGGGGGGGGGGGGGGGGGGGGG
>JABFDZ020000131.1:6845060-6867645 GCA_019775955.2 Pollimyrus isidori
GCCTAAGAATTGTGTTAAGCATTTAATAGCACCATCCAAATCCCTGGAATGATTCCAGCCCTGCCCCCTCCCTCGCCCCCCGCTCTTCCTCACACCTTGGAAGTGGCTCTGCGTCCTTCTTCCCCTGGCAGCCAGTCAAGAGCATGTTAGGACAAGATGGGGCGTTAAAGCAAAAAGGATCCTTCCCAGTCTGCGGCTCAGGCGAGCTCTGTTGCTGCTGTGGGAAAATGTGCCTCATGGAACCATCCAATTACCGCAGCCTTGCGGCAGACCTGTATTATGTCACTGTACTTTAAAGCATACAGTAAATGAACAATAAACAGGCCTGCATCACCAATTAATCATTTGGGTCCACGGCTGGTCACAGGAATGAATATGGTGTACTTTCTGTCAGAAAGCAATACATACTATGGGATCTCAGAAATCTCATGAGTAATTCATTGGGCAGAAGCCGTGTCGCTGTACACAGACGGCCATGCCACCTGTAACGCTTTACAGAAGGCTGCTAGACACACACAGCTTTACAGTAGATTCCTACTTAACCTTTCAGTAAAGCCAGAATTGTTGACAGAAAAACACCAGTGCGAGGATATGCTCCTCTTACCCGACTCAATCCAATTGATTTGTGCTTGTAATGCTCTTTCCTAAAGGGTTTTTCAAACAATCAGCATCACCGGCATTAAGGTGAATAATATTACAGAGCATTAAAAGTCTGAGTGCTATGGAAATAATATGTAGAAGGCTGTCAAAAGGGTGACAGAAATCACTCTGCCTTGTGTGCTGGCCACCTAGCCTGCCAATGAACGGCTCTTTATAATTTACTGGGCAAGGTACAGACTGAAGGCTTTCATGTAGTTTTGGGGAAAGAGCCCTCCAGCCAATGTGAGGTCCGACATTGTCAGGCTACGGCTTGTTAGCGGGTTAGACCCTATTCAGCGAGCGCTAAGCCTTTATGCCTGTGTGTTTACATGTACCGTCACAGGTTACAGTGAGACTTATCAGTGCGAAGTCTCTCCACGAGTCTCCGACAGTCGCCGCACTCCCCCAAGCTGGCCACCGGGGATAAATATAACGATCAGAACTGCTTCCATAAATGTGGAAACGGCTATGTGAGAACTGGCTCTTTCCGAAGGGCCTGTGGCAAACAGCTTAGCGATGGCCTTGAATGCTCAGATCTGTATGGGGGTGCAAAAAAAGAAAAAGAAGAAGGAGAAGCAGAAAGAATCCCACTCATAGAGGGGAGAGGGGAGCTGGGGAATTCTGCATGCTTCTCATGAACGTTCTACTTTTCTCCACTGAATACAGAAATCAATCTTGGACTGGCCGCTAAAGTCCTGCCTTGAAGGAGCATTCTTCCCCGTTACTTCATGCCCAAACAAAAGCCACTTCAGGAGATATAGGCATTTCTGCCCAACTCCTTTTTTCCTGGACCTGTACAATGTGAGCCCATTCATTTTTCCTCAAACATCTCTCTCTCTCTTTCTTTCCAGTTTCTTTATGCCTCATTGAATCTGTTAGACTTGTTTAAAGGCTTAGGGGGGAGGAAAGGGGGAAAAAAGCACCCAGAGGAAGGATAGTGAGTTTTAGCTGTTGGCAAAGGCACCAAAGCCCTCATAATATGGGGGATTCTGGGTAAAAGGCTAAGGTAGAGGAAGGCTGGGGTCTTTCTTTGTCTCTATGTATGGGGATAATAAATTGCTTTTCCTTGGACATGTTTTGTCTCAATGAGCTGCAAAAGTTTTTCCTGTGTAACGTTTTTTTCTGGCTATTGATCGACTTTGTCATTATAGGCCACTTTGTTTTTTTAATGATGCAATTAATTTTAAAATGAAATACCAAATTCTTGTTTCATTACACTTAGAGGTGTAGATCATTTATTTTGTAAACATATATAACAATTTTGATTTTAAAATGTGGTTGCGCTTCAACCCATAACGCTTAGCGAACAGATGGCAATAGGTACCTTCTAATCAAAACACGACGACGCTGTCGAAATGTAGATGACTGAATTACACTTTATACTTGATGTGAAGCATGAGATGTTCTCCTTTCTGTGGATAAAATATAATGAAACATATTTGTGGAGGATATTGATACATAACACACCACCATCATATACCCTGCTAACAAGGGTGTTTAAGCACCATGAATGTTCTATACTACTTAAATCGAGATACATAAATACTGCACTAGATGTGACCTCTTTGGTGTAACTCCCATGCACCTTTTGGCAAACAAGCCCAATGACATGGTGGAAACGAGACCAAATGCAAAGTGAGTCTTGTACAAGTACATACCGCGCAGGTCCCTAAGCATTTTTATGCAATAAACAAAAGATCCAATATTACTGATTAGAGTGTGTCCATTGTTAATAAAACAGATTCGTACATGTTTTGTACCTGCCACAAATGTTAATCTAATCTGGAACCATTCATAATCAGATCAGATTTGGTTCTGATCTCTGATATGAGCTTCTGCAGAATTCAGAGTGGCTCTGAACGCTTAAAAAATACATGGAAAAGAATCTTGGCTTTTCCTTTATTATGACCACAAATGCTATCAGACAAACCCCATCATGCATTTTGTTAGCCCAGAAGCTACATTTTCTAACACATAACTAACTCCTCCTTGCACAAATAGATAGGTAAAATAATAAAATAATACATTATAATAAAATATAATTAAAAATATGTTTTTAAAATATATTTAAAAATCTCAGGGAAACACTGACATATTCCTCTTGAGTATGTCACTCTTATGGGTATAGAGTTGAGTTCTGCCAGTGTGTTGGCCCCCATTACTTGTAGTTCTACCAAATATGCCAAACATTCACCTAAAGGTTACCTTTTTGTGACAAATATTACAAGGTGGAAAAAGACCTGGTGTGGGTGGGCATATGAATGAATGAATGGCGTATTATTTTTCTGTAACACATTAGTGTCAATATTCAATATGCTATTGTCTGCCATTTCCAATCTTTCTCTCTCAGTGTCTCCTACTGCAGCCTTTATTATTCTTCGTGAGAGCGATAAGACAGCTGATTTTATGAACCACTACAATCTGACTCCCATTACATCTTTTCTTGGCCAAAACTCCCGCTAATTAGGAATTTGTTGGAAGGCTGTACACTTTTGTTTTCAAATTATGGTTCTTGGGAGTTTAACAGGGATTTCTGCAGCAGTGGGGTGACATTAATGGGGAAAGGAGGGATTTATCCTGAGATCCGTCTGCTGCTTACGCTGGGGGGGCTGGATCTCTGCTGTAGGCAGCCAGCAGTGCTGCTCTGATGGTTGACGGTTGGTTATAGATTTTTTCACTCTTTTTTTGCATCTTTAAGACATCTTCAGCACAAACATACACACGCACTGAGCTGGAATATTCATGGTACCCCAGATGACATAACCGCTAATCTGTTACATGCATCAAGCTGATATAGTAATTATTATGGCACCATTTAAACTGCAAATCATTAGTCAATGACGGCAATTGTGAGATGCTTGAGAAGCTAATCTGCAAAAGAAAATGACTGTTTGATAGGAGTTTAGCGATGCATTGGTGCTGTTAATTAGTATAAACAAGCCATCAAAGAGAGTGGGTAACTACTAGGGTTTAACCAATGACAGGAAAGTAGGGGGTGTTTCTTTCTCATGCTGTTTCAGAAGCAGGTTGCACTTAGACTTCTTCCATAGAAACCACAAAAGCGACACATCCAACCTTCCATCCATTTTGCATAACCGCTCATCTATGGTGGGCCTGGAGTCAATCCCAAGTAGCACAGTACCCGTGGCTGGCTAGGTGCTGGATAGGATGCCCGTCCATCGAAGGACGTAAGTATATTAACGCTTTAACATCAATTTATAGCTGTTGACTCACATAAACCGCATAGTGGCCAAAATGCCCATAAAGACCAGCAGCACACAGGGAGAGCAGGTCGTACACACACAGAGCTAAGGGCAGGAAACAAGCCCACGGTGGTCTGAGTGTGAGGCCACAGTGCCACCCACCATGCCAAAATAAAATAAACAAAACAGCAAAACATTAGCATATACATAAAGGTAACATAATTGCATAACATATCACCAATGAGAATTTATTTGGAAATAATTCAAGCTAAGCTGAACAACCCGAACTAATGGGCATTATACTCAATTGAATCTGTAAATGATTGACATAAATGCCATCTTATAATGACCAAAATGCACCCTGCTGATTTACCCTGCTGATTTGTTCTGTTGGTAACTAAAGAGCTCAGTGGTATCCGGCGGAATTTGAGTTACCTTTCCGGTGGATTTGGGCCCCTTCCAGATGCAGAAGTAGCATATGAACCAGGCCAGGAGCAGACAGAGTGCCAGCTCCCATCGCAGGCTCCCAATGTGCTCGATTCCGCTGGAGATGCTGAGCACACGGCGCCTGTAGGTGGTGAAATTGGCCAGGTATTACTGACTGATCGCGCTTGGGTTTTATTACTGCAGGAGAAGGGCGTTTCCCAAGAAGCCTTTAAGACTCAAGGTGCACAGTAACCCAAAAAGCTGTAGGAAACAGTATGACATATATATGTAAAAATGCAGGACTACAGCAAACATAACTATTGTCAGTCATACAATATAATGAACAAATCACACACTCCAGTCATTCCAGTCATCTGGATAGTCAGCACAAGCATTCTGCGCACCATAAAGCATACAGATGTAGCACTTTGCATGTTTGTAAAGTTCTACAGCAGGATTAGGTGAAAAGTCAATTACAGGTAACGGTTAGTGATTTCTCCTCAGGTTCATGCATGCTTATTCTTTCATGGTGCACCCCTTTGCCCAAGAACACTTAGAGCAAGATCAACAAACTATAACGGCCATTTATTTACCAGCTCATTTGTTCTCTTTGGCATATATTTCAAAGTGCATGACGCAAACCACGATATGTAAATCCACCTGATGTCATTGTCATCTTACACTGAAAAAGTAGCTTGATTCCTATGATCTGGAGACTTTGCTGTTGGTTGCTAGGAGCATTCAGTTTTTCCACAATGCTCTGCCTCACATCCCAAGCAAATTTTTTCTAGATAAATATTTTTGTTCTAGATTTTTTTAAGCAAAACTACGGTTTCAGTGGTTTGGCAGCGTAGACACGATCTTTTAAAAACACACTTCCCTCATATTACATAATATACGGTATATTTTTGATCTTCTGTTCTAAACTTTGCAGTGCCTTACCAAGAACATATTTAATCTGCCAGCTTAATATAATTTTCGAACTATATTAGAATGAAGTAAGACATTGAATGATGCCCCCATTACAAAGAGACTCCATTTCTTAAAAGGAGGGGGTCACAAGTAGATGACGATGTTTTTTAACAAGAACACGGCTGTATTACGAGTCACTGCAAACTGCCGCAGTTAGAGCTTCACTGTTTCCTCTGCGCCTGCTACTGGCAACAGTGCGAGAATTCAAACAAGATGACCGGGGGCCAAATTTGTGTCCATACCATCTCTAGCAGTGCCAACAGCCTCCTGAGGCATGTTGACAACATCAGTGTGAAAGGAAGGACAAATTATTATAGTAAAGGTTACGCATTTTTCAATCATCTGAGACCAGAAGCTTATTGCTGAGCACATGCCTTATTCCAAGCACTCTCGCCTGAGACACCTTGCCTGCGTGCTCCACTTCTTTCCAAATTCTCATTGAGCATCCTATGCTGTGAGATCATTCTAAGACAGTGTGCCCTGAGATTTCGCCGCTAAAGTGCACAGGGATGTTTCTCATGGGGGGATTTTGCCCATGAAATCAGCCAGGCAGCCGATACAGGCTGCTGAAGACAGGCACTGACAGGAGAGGTTTGCCTTCATCCCCTCCGAAGCTGTTTACAGGCGTCCTTCTCCGGTGTCTCTTTGATGGGAAAAAGGACGGAACAACAAGGGCCTGTTTTTGCAAACAAAGCTGGCGTTATCCGACACCCCGCTCGCCAAAACTAAGGGAGTCCCATGCCACAGTTGGCAATTTTGTGTCTGGTGAAACCACCGCCACCTCCAATGATGCCCCTGCAGCACACTTTGTGGTTGCCGGTTCGAATCCCATGAACGGCATGCCCATCAAGCTATGAAGAGTAGTAGTGGGGCTAAATTTCACACCCAAGCATAGAACTGCAAAGAAAGTTCTGAAAATGCAAGACTTCTTGCATAGTCTGCAAATTAGCTAAATATTAATAATGACAATATACAAGTAATCCATCCATAAAAATGAGCTCATACTGGTAGGTGCTAACATGCATGCACTAAAACTTCAGTTAATATTTGGATACCTATATTATTTTTATTATGGTTTCATGGGAGTGTGTTATTATAAGGAAAACTTATTCGATATTAAACCGCACATTAATGAAAAGCACTTACTCCCAGAACTCTATCACTGGGGATGTTGCATTGGGGTTGGTTATGTTGGTTCCGTTCACTTTCTGGAATTCTATGCAGTTCTCTAAGAAAGAAAAAGAAGTTATTTTAAAGTGAGATGAAAAGCAGTGTTGAGTTCTTCAGAACCACCGCTCTAAATATTGTTACTCATACTGGAAAAACCTAATGCTACTTTCCTAAAATTCAAATTTTCAGTGAGAAGTCGTGTTTAAAAAAGGTTATTAAGATAACCATGTGCGCTTTGCCTTCAATGCCAAACATGACTGTCAATATGCTCTTGACTCTGAATTACTATCAAAGCATTTAGTTAATAGAAAAGGAAAACAGGTGGAATCATTAAATCGAAAATCAAATGCAGGCACTGATTAATGAGAGTCTAACCTGTATTCCACTCATGTCCACAGGACGCCCAGGGCAGATCAGTCGTGAAGCAATTAAACAAGTAAAATATAGCCCAAGCCAGAATGATGATGTAATAGACGTTGAGATGTGCTTCGATAACCTGGGTAGCATATCCAATACCTGCAGGTTACAAGGGAATGTGATGAAAAACAAATGTGTCTTCTCAAATGACCATGGCACAGTTAACAGGTTGCTTTTTACAGGAAGTAAATAGATAATTGCATGTTACAGTCTCCCCTGCAGGCCTTTGCAAGATCGCTTATTATGTAATCTCAATTCATGATATCCTTAATATTAATAGAGTTCTTTCCATTAATTTGAAATTAGCATTGTGCTAGAATGATGAACTTGAATTATAGATGTTTCATACATTTGCACAAGGGAGGCACATTTTTAAACCAGAGCATAAGAATGCATTTTATACTCATGAGACGTCACAAGTATTTGTGTACAGCAGTGAGGTATTTGTTACGCAGTTTGACCCATTACCCTCAAAAAGTGGGCACACTTTCCGCCAGCAGGTGATTCCCCCTTCACTAGTGAACTGGCCCAGTGCCGTCTCCAGGAAGAACACTGGGATGCCGCAGCAGACAAAGAATATGACATATGGCACCAAAAACGCACCTGCAACATATAACTTGTGTTAGCTATATGCTTCACTATGTTTTGTACCTGACAAGACAGTGCCTGTGAAGAGGGAGAGGGTGTCTTGCTGTAATGAAAAATGGCAGCAACAAAGAAAGAGGCAGATCTTAGAGTCCAGTGTTCCAGCTCTGGGCATCTGTCTCCACAGGTTTCATTTTTATTTTTGGTTTTTTGTTCATACGCTTGATTAAATGATCTGTTAATTGGGTGCAAAAGTCCATTCCCGTGGCTTACATCATGTGATAAGAGAAGGCATGACATCACAAACAAGACCCCCTTAAGCGACTCTAGTAGGGTTCATCTTCAGTCGGCCAGAGTCGGCTGAAGGTTGCAGCAAAGCAATTAAACCATCAAGGACAAACCCGATTTGAATGTGAAAGAGTCTCCCTGTATTCCATCACCGCTGAACGGGGGAACGTTTACACTGCTGAGAAGAGGCTGCTCTCAAGTCACCGAGTGTTTCATTCCACTCAAACTGACAACCGTTTCAGAGATTCCTTTGCTCTCTTCTTCCATCTAGACACATCACATTAATTCTTGATATCTGTAACCATCACGTTAATTCTTGATACCTGTAACCATTATGTGAGTTCCCCAGTTCTCCTTCTCAATTCTGGTAGTCCTTACTAAATTAACGTTTTACCATCCCCAGAACCTACAAGACCTTGCATTATCATGGCCCAGAGGATATTAGCTTTTTACACATGCCCTCCCATGTAGTAAAGGCAATATACTGTATTATCACACAGCAGGCTTAATAGTAAGTCAGGGTACTTGTTATGTCAGGTCAGGTTATATAAATTATCTGGAAACTTAGATTCCATTGAAATTGTACTTGTTAATCATTTGCTGTTTACAAGAATGATATCACATATAACAATAATAATCAAATCACATGCCAAACAGAATATGAGATCAGTATTTAGAAGTTTGTTTCCATATTCAAAAATGAACATTTTTAACACACATACTGATGTATTGACAAACTGCGGCTCCCTTCATTCACACTGTTTGCTGTGCTTTGAGTTGATGTTTGTTTGCTATGTTCTCCTACTTCCCATTGGCGCCAGATGTCAGTGCGGCTGGGATGTCATCTTAGACATGCAGAACGACAGGTAATTATAGTAATTTGTACAGATGCCAAGGAACAAATAAGCATGCAGGGATAGATATGAAGTGTCAGATGTAAACCCTGGAAGCTTATGCTTTTAAATACCCATAACCTGTATAGGCTGAAAATCCAAAGCAATTAAAAGAGACTCTGCAGTACGTTCTCAACCTGTTGAATGCCACAATCCACATAACAGTCCTTTCCGGAAATCTCACTTACTGACAATGCAATGCATGCAAAAAAAACCAAACATTATTTATGTAATCATCTTAAGAAGCAGTGTTTTATAACCAAGAAAAAAATCTTACCGCCTCCGTTTTTATAGCAAAGGTATGGAAATCTCCACACATTGCCAAGTCCTATGATCTCTCCAGCGACAGACAGCACAAACTCTATTTTATTGTTCCAGTGTCCCCTCTCATTGACTTTCCTGTCATTGCTGCGCACTAGGTTGGTGTTGGAAGCTTCGGGGTCCATACCATCATCTGCTTTCCCATTAATAATTGGAATAGTCTTTTCGGCTGTCATGGCGCTTTAACAGCCTGAAACAAAACAACTGTATCACAACATTTGTATGCGATTAAACGCGATACTTTACCCGTATTGTATATCTAAAATCCTTTAAAAGGGTATTTTTATAGTAACGCATTTCTCAGAATAACTCAAAAGTTCTGAGCTTAAATAATACGACGCATCGGTTACACTAGTGCATCCAATCCAAGAACCTTGTCCACCTGTTTACCTAAATCGCTGATCTCGGAAAGAGATTAAGTAAACAGCAACAGATTTGCATATTCAGTTAAATCGACCAGACATAACAGTTGGAGTCAAAGCGAGACTCACCTTTAAATATCTATTCATTAAAAACTCATTATCGACCTGTACTCACAATGAGGAAGAATGCAGAACCTGACAAGATGAAGACATATTACTCACCGATATAGGTAGTACAGTATGCCTTCTTGGCGCACACGATGATCACAGTATTTTTTTTTCTCTTTTTTTGCAACACAAGTGACGGTCAAGGCGAGCTTGTCCCAAAAGGGGGAGAAAAAAGGAAAATTCTGGATCCCCTTTTTGGGATTTGGATGTTTTGTTGTGTCCCTCTATATAAAGGAAGATCCCCAGTCAAGGCGATGCTATGCGGTACCAAGCCGATGGAAACTTGCGACTGCTTCGATTCAGTCTAAGCGATGTGAGCGCAGACGCCTCTTTTTTGGAGCTGAGCCATGTGGAAACAACGCTTTGATTCTGCCAGCGCACCAATGTCATTTACCACACAGCGGAAGGCAGAGAGCAACCACGACGAGTACCTGGAGAACGAGACAACCCTGCCCATCTTCCTACTTTAGTAGACACCACAAAAATCTGTATTCTTTTTCCCATGCACGTAGATAACATTCAATGATAAAATGTTTTTATTTTTTTGAGCTTTTATTCCAGCATGTATTATATATTGTACGTTTACAGACACCAAGCAGGACATACAGAAATACACATCGAGAACATTCAATTCATCCACCCAGGCAGCTGATGTACATATGAATATATATTATATAAAAGTATAAACTATACATCTATAGACAGTGCCTGACCATGATCCAACTGAATACAATAGTGAAGTTTTGTTAAATAACCAAGATAGTAACTCAGACGTGTGTGTATTGATTCATATTTTATTCGTCCCTAAGCTTCTGATGACCTTATTTGACCTGGAAGCTGACATTTTCTATTCTTCAATGAGTATCTACTTGGGCTCACAGATCTGCTGAAAACTGTCTCATTCCTTTACATTTGGTGGACATATTTTATGTGAAAATTGTTTCCATAAAGTCTAGTTTTTATGCTTTTATGCACTATGTGCAACATAAGTCGTATGCAGTGTGTAACATACAGTCAAATAATTCTCTAAAATGTGACTCCTGAGGTAGACCAGTATGCAATCATAGCAGACTCCTGCACCTGGAAGGGAGCCAGCACAAGTTTATGCTTTTTGACCCGTAATTTGAAATATATCAGTGAATCTCTACTTGAGGCAGAACTGTGATTTGTTCTGGTCAAAAGCATCAGTTAAGGAACAAAATCATAGTAAATTATGCTGTTTATTGAACAAATATGACCAGTCTCATGCCACTTTTCCATGGATCCTCTGAATACAGTCTTTTTGGTTTCTTGGACAGAATCACACTGGATCGCTTAGTTTCCAAATAAGTAAAATGGGATGCTCACCAGGAGCAATGTCACAGCCAACTAAGAGCACTTCCCAGCTCTCCGTACTCTCTGTAGCATGGAAAAGAGTGACCTGCTCAATAAACGTCTTTTACACAAGGGTCAGCTGTCACTTGACAAGCTTAGAGGAGTGCGGCCTGACATGAAAAAGCATGACCACCAAAGATGCCGGCCGATTGGCCCTAGTATAGTTGTCATAGTGTTTTTTTGTCACGCACAAAAAAGCTTTTCTTTTCTCATTTATTGTACATTGTCAAATGCTGCTTCCTTACAAAGCAAAATATGTCTAGTTTAATCTGCTGGTGTATTCATGCTAATGAATAAAAATGGCCACTTAAGTGCCCATTCTGCAACAAATTGGTGATGCTTTTGCTTACACTGAAACTTTTGTGCACCGTCATTTCACGGACTGTTTTCACATGTATAGATCAGAGTTTATTGGTTTATATAGAAGTTTCCTGAAATAAGGATTGTTTTTACAGCAACAAAAGAAACATCAAATACGACAGCCTTGAACTGCCAGGTGTGGTATGATATGGTCTTTGAGGCATTAAACAGGCCTAATTACCACTGACTCGTTATCATATATAATTAGGAAGGGGGTCAACAGCTACATGACTATTTAAAGTACTTGTCAGCATGGTTCAGATGTTGATGAAACAGGTGTCAATTTGTTGTACCCTTTACATTGTATTAAATCTGGACATCTAGGAAAATAACAATTGGTTTGAATAGTAAATGAAACAAGTGAAACTGTATGCTGTGCAGCACACAATGATTTTCTTAAAAAAACTAAATAATCAGACCAAATCATTCTTTCTTGAAATAGGTGGTTGCAATCTAAGTAACAGGAAGATTCAGTATGAATGTCTTCATATAGGTCTACTCAAGTAGTGAAGTTTATTAAAAAGAAAATTAATCGCTTTTTGCAAAATTTCAAAGTATATCAACTTCCAGACAGTATAATTTTACATTTATGGTGGCCTGTAAGTATCATAGGTTTGCAGTTATCAATTTGAGTTCGCTTTGTACCATAACTACTGGAGAAGTTTTATCTTTTGATTGTGTTTTGACATGTGTGTACAGTATTTGACATGTGTGTAATTTGTGTATTTCCATTTCCTTACGGGAGTTTTTCAGTATACTTGCTCCCAGTATGCATAGTGTGTGCAAGCTAGCACATCATATTAAGATATCATTTTTCCAAATAGAAACCAAATGTAAATTTGTAATAACACTGAAATGATAAATGTTGTTACTACATATGATTTCATTAAGATGATACCACTTGTCTTCACACTGAAAATGATGGCCTAAAACTGCCAGATTATACCATTTGTAGCATTTTGTGGCAAAATTGAGAATATGCACCAGATTCATAAATTCTGCAAAGCGTAGTAATAATCTTTTGATGCTCTATACACAATAAACTTCAGAACAAAGGCTTACAAATCCCAGATGTCTCTGATTGCTAAATTCTCATTTCTGTCTTTAAATGTATTTTTTTCCCCCAAGGAGCCCTGCTACATTACTTTAAAGCAAAGACAAGATAGAGTAAGAGATAGAGAGAGAGATGTTGCTAGGATACTAGTCCATCGTTATGTGCCTGAGTGTGCGTGTGTTTTTGTTTTTTGCAAAGCTACACCAAAAGAACAGCAAATAAGTCTTCCTCATTCACTTGTTTTCCCTGCCTTTTGAGGAAATGTAAAATTATGTAACTGAAAATGTGCTAGTTTTCTCTTTATGATCTAACATCCCCATTTGGGTGCATTAGGCATGTATATTTTTCATGGCTGTTTATTGCCTAGCTTGAATGTTGCTGATATAGATCATGTAGTCTTGGATCGTCCTGGGAGGCTTTGTGGCAAAATGTTTTCACCTTGACCTTCTACAAATTTAATCGTTCATCATTAGATTCCTGAGACAGGTTTGAAAGCCACTGGGAGGAGTATATTAATAAAGCCTAATTGCTTTCCAAAAATCCCAAAACTCAAAAAGTATTTAGTGGAGCAGAGAGAGAGTGCTTGATTTGTAATCAATTAGCTCCTGGTTAATAACTTTGGTGCTGTTATCCCTTTAAGCAGATCATCTACCCCTACATGTTTCTGCAAAAATAACCAGACAACCAGGTAGGTGCCTTTGACAGCTGCACAAGTAAAACATCACAAGAATATTAATAAATTAGAGGCGATGCTGGGGAGAGAAAGGCTTCTTGCTGCTTTGTCAATAATATATCCAGTGGCCGTGGAAATGCAGCAACAATTAGTATTGTTTTGGTCCAGTCATTTAGGACTCTGGTGTTAATAATTTGATCCATTCAATACCTAAAGCCCACTGGGTCTTTTGTAAATGCTACTGAAAATATCTTACTGCAAATATAGCAAATACAGTAAAATAGTATTTTAACTTTTGCTGTTATTGTCATAGCTTGGCATAATGGAGGACAATCGACAGTGCAGCTTACAATCAAACAGGAACTTTATTTTAAACTCAACATACATAAAATAAATCGGACCATGAGCGGTCAAAACAAAACCAGAGGCATGTACTATGAAACTGCTTTACTGGCTTATTGGGGTAACTTGTCAGATTTAAGGTACCAGAGTTTGAATGGACTTCATACTTATTTGCTTAGATCAGGGCTATTCAACTCAGACCCTCTATTCCAAATCCAGGACTTGTTTTCAGTTCTCCCAGGTAGTTAGTTTAATAATTACTGATTCTGATTGGTCAGAGGCTTCACAACTGGCTCACATGGAAAATCACCAGGGCTCGGCCCTCAAGGACAGCGAGTTGAATAGCCAAGGCTTACATTTTGCCCAGACTACCTTAAATCCGACAAGTTACCCTGATAAACCAGTAACCCCACTTCATGGTACAGGCCACTGGTGGGGTAGACAAGGACAAACTTAACCTGGAAATACACATGAGTGCAAAAAAAAAAAAAAAAAAACCTATCATAATCACAATAAGCCTGGCAGATAACATCAGAAAAAAACATCACAATAACCAGGTAATGAAGGCAAGGGCATATATATACACTGATGACGAGACTAGAAAAGAAACTGGTGAAGGCCATTGACAATTAACCAAACACTAGGATTAGAAGTAACAAGACACAGGTGAGGGTCATAATCTTTAAATACTAAGGACTCAAACAATAGGAATGGGATGGCCAGTCTCACCATCTGGCTAAGCAGGGAATCAGACAGGGCAGGGTTAGCCAAGGCAGGGACTGATCCCAGCAATTATTAGGAGTGTCTAGGGCCTAATATTCAGCTACAGCCTACTCAACCTATAGATGCCCAGCAATATATGTACACCAACTCTACAGCCTACATATCTAAATACTAACTTATTTATTTATATATTCTCCTTGCACTACCATCTGTTACTTTACTGCTAATTGCACATTATTTATGGATTTTTATTATTCTTAAAAATGTTTATTGTTTAATGTGTTGACTCCTTATACTGTATGCATGTTCCCTGTTTCATAGTCTTGGAGCTAGAAAACCAAGCATTCCACTGTATGTTGTGCTGAGTATAGCTGTCTAAGTGACTGGTTGATTGGTTGTGGTCAGACTTGAAGCATGAGATAGATATACCAAATAATGTGAGATGAAGCTGCTCTCAAGTTTTTGTGCACCAAACTCCAGCCATTTTCAATAAGGCATCTGTGCCCTTGAATACAGATTATGCCATAGTAGGTTGTGCAAGCTGCAGCCTTTGCCTGCATGCTATTAAATTTTAATTTTTTTTATTAAAATTTATTAAATTGCTCCTCTCTCAACACACCACTTTAAGCCATGTGAGGACCATAGTTAGCCTGTCTCACCGTACTTTCCTCATGTTTCAGTTTAAAATTGATCCATTGATTTCTAATAGAACAGAGCATTAGTTCAATAGTCTAGAGCATTAATTGACAGGAGATTGACCATTAGGTAATTGTTTTAATTTCTCAACTATTTAACAGTTAAAGTATCTGTTTTGCATGCAGGTGTCTAAAATCTTTAACTTAGAGCTTCATAACATTGTACAAGTAATTCTGCAGTGTCCAGCCTTCAGGGATTTTCAAATGCCCATCTGTGGCAAACCTGCCTATAAATAATTAACACTGTCTGCTGTATGCGATATGAATTTTAATTTCTAATTGTTCAGCTGTTAAGGTAAAGTCTCATAATAATTATATCAAAGCAGTTTCCAGATTATATTTTAATTCATTAAATATCATAGTTTGTTGAAAAAAATTGAGATTTTCTGTGTAAGGGAAGCAAGTGTTCGAGATTTCACCTTCATAAAAATAAAAAATAAAAATATATATAAATTATAAAAAGGTCAGCAATCCATCATCTGTAAGCCTATATCTTGGTGGAGAGCCTGCAGGTGTCCCAGGAAACAGGGCAAAAGGCGGGGGGGGGGGTTAAGGTTAGGGTAAATCACTAACTCAGTCACTACTGAAGCACAACTCGTGAAGAAATAGTAGCTACTTCAGATGGAAGATGCATCATGATTCATTAATGATGAACAAAAATCCATCCATCCATCCATTTTCTGAAACCTCTTGTTCAGGATCATGGGGTCTGGAGTCCATTCATGAAAAAACATAAACACATTGGTAATTTGTGTTATTCATTACTTGTTCCTTCGATAGATCCCAAAGATTTACATAACTAACAAATATAATTGGAGACAAATATAGTAACTGCTTGAGATAAAAGATGTATCACGATTCATGATAAATGAACAAGGGATCAGTCTTTCACATCTTATTCATTATTTTTTCTGGTGACACTTTGATAGGGAACAAATATATATTTTATGCTATTATGCATTGATTAACAACAAGATATAGGTTACATACTGATCTCATGTTAATTCATCATTAATGAATCATGATGTGTGCTTTATCTCGAGTTACTGTATGTTATATTTGAAACTATCTGTTAATTTTGTAAGCCTTTCTGATATACTGATGGAACTACTGAAGGAGCAAGAAGTGAATAACACAAGTGAAATACCAATCTCATTTCTTCATCATTAACGAATCGTGATGCATCTTTTCTCAAGTAACTATAATTGTTCATGATTTATACTTTAGTAGTAACTGAGTTATTGCTAAGTAGTTCCTCCATTAGGTCAGAAAGTTTTATAAAATTAACAGATATAAGATTAACAAATATAATAACTGCAAGAGGTAAAAGGTGTGTCACAAATCATTAATGATGAATCAACATGAGTTCGCTATGTAACTAAGACTTTGTGATTAAATGTGATTAATTTACACATAATAATGCTAGATTATTTGTGACCCCCAGGTAAACTGTTATCGATTCATTTGAATAGAAATCATTAGTTATGAAAAACATCTACAACAAGTAAAAAATTAATGAGAAATAGACAGGTATCAATGTTTTAAGCATACAAAGTTTTAAAAATCATTTAACTCAAATTGTAATGACTAAACTGCTAAAATGCTCCTTTATATACTAGAACGAAAAGCACAAAAAATTGTAGAACTCTGAATAAAAACAATGCTTTCCCAGCATCTAAATGGGTTGCGTCATCTTTCACTCTGCCTCACAAGTTAATTTAATAGACATTTAGAGCTTGATAGATCCACAATTAATACAGCATTGTACAACTGGAAATGCGACTGCGGAGAAAGAGAAGGAAAACACAAGACAAAGACCACAATGGCGCAAGCTCCAGTTCCCCTCAACAAACAGCACCTAGTCTACGACCAGGACCCAATGGCGCATTCATCAAGTGTCAGGCTGACTCCACCTTCTCACTTTTCTTACGGGGACAACGGCAGAGGTTCATCTGCCAAGGAGATCGTTGAGTGGTTAATAAACAGACCACCCACAAATGGGAGGCCCTGCCAAGATGGTGACGCATTGCCAAGGGATGCCGGTATGATGGGCTGAATTTTAAAATGTATTTTTCTGCAGGGCCCATCAGACACCCACGGAAAACCTCACCAGTGCCCAAAGGTTCATCTCCGTAAGTGAGTGCATTGAAAAAGCTGCATTCTCAAAGAATATATTCAGCTTAGTTTTAATAACATCTCGAGGGAACACGTGGATTTAAGCCAAACTCAAAGTGTTCTCACGGCTGTCAAACTTTATTCTAACTTAAGTTGAAGAAAAATATTCATTTAGGCTTTATTTCCTCGTCATAGTTAATATTCCTAGTACTTCAGCTCATCTCCGTGCATGATTTTTTTAAAGCTGTTAGATATGTTTCTGTGTATACTAAAATGCTATGAGAGAATCAGTCATTGGAAAAAACAATCTGTCAGGTGCTACTGAAGCTATTAAGAAAGATGTGTTTACTGGAAGGTTCCATTATCATATGTGTTACATATTTTTTGTGTATTGTAAATCTTAGGAATTAAATCTTATACATTCAAGCCACAGCTCAAGAAAAGTAATGTTCCATCAAGTGAAATTGTAAGTGGTTATGGAAAATAGATGGATGGAAGTGAAAGTATCAGGTAATTGATACAATACTTTTCCAAAATTTCCATAACAAAACTGAAAAGCACGATTTATGGATAATTTAAAACTCTCTAAATGGTATTAAACAATTCTTTTGCAAAGGCTTTGTTTAATTCTCAAAGGCAATTTCCATCAGCCCAGTGATTCTGACCAGGATAAGCAGATGGCCATGTGGATGGATGGATGGATGGATGAATGGATGGATGGATGGAGTTTTCATTAGATGGTTTTTTAGATGGTCAGCTCTTCCTAAGCAATATTAATCCACCTGTTAAGAATAACTACAGATCCAATTAGGTTGGTATACTTAGTCTTACTGTTAATCTAAATTTCAGAATAGTGAAACTAGGCATTCATAGTTTCCTTATTGCAAACCTCTTCAATATTACTGCCATTGGTACTGCATATCCCATATCAGTGATACAATTTGGTGTTGTGCAGGTTTATCCAATAAGGTAAGTGGTGTTGTTGCAATTTACAAAATATGTATCAGATAGTGCTGATATACTTAAAACATAAAAATGTGAGTCTTGGGGAATTAAATAGCCTTCAATCAGGGGTTTAGAAAACTGGGGGATGTTTACTTTCCAATACATAACTTGGATTCACTCTTTCCTCCCAGTAAATAGACCTTTATATTCAAATTGTTGTGTCTCTTCCCAATATCAAACTCTTTTTTTCTACCGTTGCCTACAAGTCCATCACTGGCTGCTACTGTATGTTTGGGACTAATGTTACAAATGTCATTGACAAATATTCAACCAGTGCAAATGCAGCAAATATTCATAACCTAATTTTCACTTATTTACTGTTTTTAGCTGTCATTGCATATAATATATGAGTTGCATGGTGGCGTGGTGGTGCAATGATTAGCACTGTTGCCTCACACCTAAGGGACTAAGGTTCAAGATTCCGCCACAGCTCCAAGTGTGGAATTTGGTGATGGGCTGGCCCCCTATCCAGGGTTGCTCCCTGCCTCGTGCCCGTTGCTTCCGGGATAGGCTCCAGATTCCCCGTGACCCAGTAGGATAAGTGGTTTGGAAAATGGATGGATGGATCTGTTACCAGGCTAGCAATATGCTGCACAATGCTGTCTAGTGTTTAACAATGAATCATACAGTTTTTTTTTCTGTGTTTAACCAGGTGAACTTGTATTAATTTAAATGTTCAATTTGTGGTATTTAATTTTACAGTTAGATTTACAGTACCTTTTTGTTTATTTGGTGACATTATTAATTATCCATCCATCCATCCATTATCCAAACCGCTTATCCTTACTGGGTCGCGGGGGTCCGGAGCCTATCCCGGAAGCAATGGGCACGAGGCAGGGAGCAACCCTGGATGGGGGGCCAGCCCATCGCAGGGCACACTCACACACATTATTAATTAATTTATTTAATTTATCATATTTATATACAACTAACAATGAGTTCAACAGAATGTAACACCATCATCAGACACACACACACACACACACACACACACACACACATATATATATATTTATACATACATATATATGGAACAAAGGATAAGTGATGTTTCTTCAGCTCCTCCTCAGGCTTCAGCATGCTGTGTTTAACGCAGTGTAACATGCAGATCTTCTCACGCTTTACCCATGCAGGTTGTGTTCATCACATTGCATAACAGGGGTGGCCTATTGGTGCAGTGGTTAGCACTGTCAGCTCACACCTGTGGGACCAGGGTTCCATGTGTGTGGAGCTTGCATGTTCTCCCTGGGTTGTCATAAGGTTTCCTTTAGGCACTCTGATCCCACCCCCACAGTCCAAAAACATGCTGAGGTTAATTGGAGTTACCACATTGCCCATAGGTGTGTGTGTGTGTGTGTGTGTGTGTGTGTGTGTGTGTGTGTGTGTGTGTGTGTGGGGTGAGTGACTGTTGAGTGTGAGGGTTTCCCTGCGATGGGATCCTAGGTTCCCTGTCTTGTGCCCATAGGTTCTGAACCCCCTGTGACCCTGAATAGGACAAGCGGTTTCAGGAAATGGATGGATGGACATCATATAACTCACAACCCACAGTTCAGATGTCTTTCAGTTTTCCTTTAACTATTCAGCTCTATCACAAAACACCTGTCAGCCATTTTCCTGGGTAGTTGGATCTGAGCACATTACGGTCTGAGTAACATGGGGTAACGGAGTAACATGGGGTGAAAAAGATTTGTCAGACTGTTGAACTTTTTTTTCTGAAAAAAAGCACATTCCTTGCTAACACAATAAAAGTGTGATCATTTCTAGCTAAAATAAGATTCAATTACAGATACATTTAAAACATATTTGTTTTATATACTGTAAAATAACTGCCAATATAATAACTTACAAGCCAAAGTTACACCAAACACAAGCTTAAATATTTAAAATGTTGTGATTCAAAAAATTTTGCCGTGAAAACCAGCACACAAAATGGCACACAAGGAAGCCTAAAGCTTTGTTTAAAATATACAGTGCACAAGACTGAAGGTCTACCAGCAAGTAATCAATCAATGATTTTTCACAGCTATCAGGCGACAATATATCTTTTCAAATAGAGATGAACACAAAGGGTCGTTTTGTATTAAATGCACTCATGGGAAGAGTTTAGTTTCAAACGCCCCCACCCCCCCAACAGGATGTAATTATGCTTCACTGTAGCAAGACCACTCTGTGCCAAAGCCAAGAGGTGGCATGTCTCTCATCGAAACTGCAAAGAGTCGTGAAACAGCAGTACAACGTGTCGCGTTTGCAATGGGCCAATTAATTATAAAAGAACGTATCTGAAACTAAACAAAAACGTAATTAGCTAGCTCTCCTTGGAGGCTGATCTCATAACTTTATTTGTATGACTAATAAATATCGTTCGGGAGCAGCAGAATTGTTTGGCTTCACTGGTCACTTTGAACATCAGAACACATTCATAAAAGCATTGCTTCATTTGTCAGCTGCTTACGTTTCTGAGGCTCTAAATTTGTTTTCTCAACAGTCTTTGGCATACCTGTGGATAGGTAGGGATGAAATGATGTAATGATTTTCTAATGTTCTAGAGTTATACATTTATTCTGAATATGGTCAAAATATATTTTACGGGGATCCAAATCGCACACTTCCCAATACACCACAATTGAAACATATCCCAGTTACCTTCAATTATACTTCAACAAACTGAATGACATTTACACCACAGACAAACTCAGTGATTGCAGAGTTTTTCATCTCATTTCTTCCATGAATAACATAAGTGTTAAGTCTGACAATAAAAGTATGAGACAAACTTAATTTATTTAATTGATCATATTCATATACAACTAACAATGAGTTCAACAGAATGTAACTTTGCTTCTGTCTATAAAACATTGCACTGTGTTCACATATTTATCGCTGCAATTGTACTCATATCTATTGTCTTACTTAATTTTTATTTGTTAGTTGCATTTAATTTGTGTTTACCAGTCGTCAGAAGGACATTCAGAGTAAAATTTTGATTGCATAATGTAATTATTTGTTTATTTTGAATATGACAATAAACTCAAATTGAATTGAATTGATCAGGGACAGCTAGTACTGGCAAGCATTGCTCAGGCTGAAGTGTAAACAGAATAATAAAGTAAAAAGCCGTTAGACAGCAATTCAAACTCATCTGAGGTTAGGTAACTATGGAGGTGGAATTTCTGCCAACACCAAGTACAGTAACCCTCTTCATGACTACCATCTTCACAGCTGAAGTTTGTATGGCAGTATTAAGTCATTAATTAACACATTTTTAATCAGTTCCAAGAAAAGCAATGGAATTAATTAAATCGTGTGAGCATAGTGCACATGTCCACTAATTTATCACCACTAGGCAAAGTCACCCAAAGCACGTTTAGAATGACTGCTGTCTAACATTGTGAATTAAAAAAATTTAAATGTGTGACCCTTGGTATCACCATCTTCCTTTGGAGTTATTTACAAATAATCATACAATGTCATACAATAGACCGAGTGACTTCTTTTTTATTTTAGAAAATGTCCTAAAATACCTGGGAAAGAAAAATTAATCATAACAGTAGTAGATTTTATATTTTCAAAACATACATGTAAGTCCAAGAACAATCCCAGTGTGTGTGACACAGAAATAAAACAAAAATAAAAGTGAAAACAAATATTTATGTCTCAATTATTTCTCGTGCAGGACCATAAAATATCATGAATTTGAACACACTGTGAGCTAAATATGAGGGGACCTTCAGCGCATTATGAATGCTGTCCCCGTGCTTCCTGCCGTCGCCTGAGGGGGACCTTCCTATATTTGCACCCCAAGTCAGTCTAGACAGCAGGTGCAGGTCTGACGTGACTGGCCAGCCCACCCAGCGTCACCATGGCGTCGGGCAGAATGCCGCTTCATGACCTGGCACTTCGCTCACATGACTCTCACGCTCTATACTGGTGACCTTCAGGCTCTTTTTCTCTTTTCCTGTATTTTTCAGTATTGACATGAAAATTGTCTCACGAACAAGTTTTCATTTTTAAATTATATTATACATTAGCATACCAATGTTATAAATTATATTGAATGCAGTACTGTTCTGTATGAAATTAAATTAATCAAAAATATGAAAAAAACTGACATATATGCTCAAATGCTACAAAATTATGGAAATAGAAAGGAAAAAATAAAATTTACAGATAATACAGTCAATTTACTCCAATATGCTGAAAAATATTTTTAACTCCTTACAAGAATATATACAGGACGTTTGTAGCTTATATCATAGAAGTTCATCTTCTATCCAATATTCCTAGGCAGGGTGAGGGTGGGGGCCTGGATCGTATCCCTGGAAGCTTTGCATAATGCTGGGGTATACCCCGGCTGAGTTGCCAGTCCATCACAGGGCACACAGTGGGCAATTTAGAGACGCCAATTAGCCTAACAGCGTGTCTTTGGACTGCAGAAGTAAACCTGCATGATACAGGGGAACCAAGCAAAGCCCACACACACACACACACACACACACACACAGCACAGAGGCCAGATTCGAACCACCAGCACTGGAAGCATGACAACAAGTTTAATCTATATAGCACCTTTCACCAGCCCAAGGACATTTTACATAGGAATGATAAACAAACAGAAGGAAATCGTTACAAATAAAACAGGGAAGAAGGATACTGTTGGGTGGATTCAGCTCTGAGTTATCAGTTCACCTTGAAATGAGACACACTGACACAGATTTACTTGCATGGGTAGCCACCTTATGCAGAGTGAACTACAAGGGTTGCCTTCCTGTACAGCTTTATTTATACTAGAGTTTTGCTACA
>JABFDZ020000131.1:6885087-6900495 GCA_019775955.2 Pollimyrus isidori
GGTCGTTGGTTGGTGGGTGCGTGGTCTCGCGTGCGCGCCCCCCCGGCCCCCCGCCCCCCCCCCGCCCCCCGCGGCCCCCGCGCGCCCCCCCCCCCCCCCCACAGAACCATACTGATTATGGGGCTTCGCATCATCAGGCTGGGAGGGTGGGGTAAGGAAAGGTGGGGTGGAAACAGGTCCTGGGTCACAGAACCTCTGAGGTACACAATTGTTTGGCGTGCATTGGGAGGGGACTGCAAATGAAACATAAAAAAGGGGAAAAAAAGACTGGTAAAGCAAAACAACTGTACTTCTGCACAGCAGAAAAAGATGGGCAGCGCTGGTTATAAATGCTAAGGTCCACTGTAGCGTACCCCTAGAGACAAGCAACGTTAATCCAAAACCCATGCATGGTGAGAAATATTTCGGTGAGTTGGTAAGTAGGAGGAAGAGATTAGTTTTGGAAAGAGGAAAACTTAAAAAAGAAATGCATAAAAAATGACCAAACACGCACATTCACAAAGACTCCAAGTAAGGACAAGATAGAACACAATGCATACACAATGGTGTGCACAGGGAGATGAGCGGTATGCCAACACTGCCGCCATCAGCCACAAGCTGGAAGCCAACAGGACTGCGCACGCATGCAGGTCCTGACAGGGGGCGCTATAAGGAACACCGGCGACGCACAGGAGCACACGGAAGCTTGACAGCGAAACGTCTCTGCAGCAAGCTTCATGGTCATGCGCATCTGAATAAACACTCAAGTATAGGCCCCCAGGTCCTTCCTGGTCTATGGAGTTTGATGAAAGTCATAATTTTACTGACAGATACTGCGTTTAATTAAAGAAATTAATCATCTTTGTTACAAACTATATACGCATTCATTTAAAGAAAATACTGTTTACCAAATTTTAGAGAAAAAGTTATGGAAAAAGTAAAATTCAGTAATAAAATTATTGCTGCGTTTACTGCTGGAAGATATTGCTACAACAGAATAAAATTACTGTTATAAATATTTAATAGATACTTAATAAAACCATTGCCGTGAACGTATTTTATCATAGATCTTTCACACACTGGCAGTCTATTTCATTGCATCTGAAAAATATTACTATTTACAAATTTAAACACTTCTTATAGTTTTCAATTACTATTTTTTTTTTAAATGAGCATGTGTTGACTATAGCTCCCCTACTTTACTTTATAACCTTATTTTTCCTATATATTTTTTTGATTTGCAGTGTGTTTAGCCCTGTGACTGTAACTGCAGTCGAGGTCTGAGACATGGAACAGCATGATGCGTACAGATCCGATCTGACCCGACTTTCATTACACACCAGCAGCGCGTAAAAGGCCTCAGCGCGGTGGAGAATTACAAAAAATGACATGGTCAGAGAAGAAGCCATGTGACTGACGGACAAGAATGAAAGTCAGGACAAATCGCTCTGGGGACAGCATCTGCCTGGGGACAACTGGCGCCACATAGGACACGGTTGACAACGGGAAGCCACGAGACGTCATGGGTTGCTACAGGCCCGAAGCTTTTTTTTTGACACACTACACATGACAGATAAGACAGGATGCTCTGGGTCTTCTCAGCTGCCTGAAGATAAACGCCTTTGTTTTGGTTTCCCCCTGAAAAACGAGACTCTGCTTAGAGAACAAAACAGAGTCAACCTCAGCGGTCAGGAAATACACACGTCGGGCCAGTGTGAAATACTTTCGTTCTCAACCCAGTCTTGGGGCCTCCTCGTAGGCGTGCGTTCTAATTAGATGACTAAGAGCACAGATGATGGAACAGAGCACAGATACAGACCAGGTTGAGAACCACTTATCTAACACATGGTCACCGAATACAGCATGAAAATTATGATGGCTTATACTTGAATGTTTACCCATTCTGAGTTTGCAATGGGTTAATTAGTTCACATTAGTTGCAGACAATTGAAGGACTCACAACCTGAAATTCACTCCGTTGGCTGCACCCTTAGTCCAGGGCTCTTTAGCACTCTGGGGGAAACAAAGACATTTAACATTGAGACAGAAACCAGGCACTCTCAGAAAGCGGTGGCGAATGTCAAATGGAAAGTGGCGAGAGGCATAGGAGTAGAGGATATGATACGAAGGAACGAGCAAAGTCGTCTTCAGAGAAGCCACCCTTCACAATAGCTATTGGCCAATGATCCTCTTATCAATCATGATCAAGTGTTCCTACATCAAGTCTAGTTCAGTTCACATACAGAAGGACCTACCTCAACAGAAAGACCTGACTCAACTAATCGCCTTGATTTATTGACAGCCTTCTGAACCACCTTCTTAAATTCTTATTAGGATAACAAGGTCTGAAAAATCTGGTACAGTATACTGATATACTGTCTTCTAAAACTGGAAATGAATCTGCACTGTTCATTTTCTAACAAAAAAATGTACACAAAAATCATTACATTTAACAGTAGCTACAAAAACAAGAATGTTCTAAACAATGAACTGTCACTTAGGCATAGAACTTCACCAAACATAAATATCAAAATATCCCTAAGATTACTGATAAAAGCCCATTTTTCAAAGTTAAAAATTAAAACACAAATTTAAACCATGCAATTATTGTGTAGATACTCTGACCCAGAAAATAACTTCACAGAGATCACCACTCTCTGATTTATCCTTCTAGGAAGAATATTTTTCTTAAAAATTAACATGAATATGGCCTTCTTCATATGACAGCTGGGAGGACCTGGCCTCCAGCGATTGGTCCTGACTCACAGGGGGCATCTCTGAAACGCACTCTGGGAAATCTCACTCACGCCCAGCGGGAACGGCAGTGGCGTTGGTGGGAGAGGAAAGGGCATTGGACACGGACACGTGAGTGGGGCTAGACACATTGGTAACGTCCTGGTTCTGGCTGGTCGTCGAAGACTGACGCCTTAGCGCTCCCTGAAAGGAGGTCCCGCTCTTGAACGTGTTCACTACCTCGATCTGCAGTGGAGGAGAGAACGAGACAGGTGGCTCAGAAGGGGGAGTGAGGGAGGGAGCGAGGGAGGGAGGGAGGAGACAGAGGCATGACGAAAAGCCGTACCGATACAATGGATAACTCCCACAATGCCACACTAATCACATGACATGGACAGCATTAGCCTGTGTAGGTATTCTCTACTGTACAATGGTAAACAACAAGAAAGCAATGGTAGTACATGGGGCAAAGAAGTTCAGAAAGCCTTCAACTCTATCGTCAACTGTAGCATGCCTTCAGTGTTCCACAGGCAGCCCCATGACCTGCAGCTGCCATTTAAGGAATGTAGGAATTTTGATCCATAGTGTCTTCAGCTGTCCTCTCCTGTGACAAGTTGCACTATGGCAACCAGTTCTATGTAGCTGACAGAAAAGTTTAGTAGAAGATAATTAACTGAAGTTCAGAACCATCAACAAATGATATCTTCATTATTTCTTGAAATCCAAATATGATCATTTCAACAAAGAAAAAATGGTTTAGTAAAGTGGAATAGCAGAAAACAAGGAGCTATAGGCAGCTTGATTGGACCAGGAATCCTTTATGTGAGTGCTAGACATTTCTACGGTCATACAGGTACATGTCTACACCACCATCTGCTACAGACAATATTAATCAAACTCCTTAAAATTCATACCATGTAATTCCTGAATGAAGTGACCATGCTGTACCCATGGTCCAGCTGTTGTGTACCTGAGTCTGAATCCTGTTGAGGCCACGGAACCAAAGAATCTGGCCTCGTCTCAGCTCCCTCTCAGCATGGTCAATCTCCTCATTGTCCTCATTCATCTCCTCCTCTGGCACCTCATCCTTCTCTGTCAGTTGGCCTGCCCCCTTCAGGAACTTCAACCTACTGTTGGGAATTGTTGATATCACCTGATCCAGGATGGAATTAAAAACAGATGACAGGTTACACAGTGTTTCTCTGATATTTCGAAGTCATCACTGTTTAGGAGACAAAAAATTAGTTGTCCGTTGTACATTTGCGACATAAGCAGCTTGTGGGAATTTTACTTACACAAAAATGTTCTGAGGGCAGAATGAAAAATGATGTATCCAATCAGATTGTAGAGGAGGTCACTATCAGACTAAACAAGTTACAGTATGTTTGTAAATTCATTTGCTGATTTTTGTGATTAGTAAGAAATGAGTTACCTGACCCCAAAGCAGCTCTCCTACACCCAGAAAGACACACCACATCCATTTATCCAGGTCCAGGGGGGAGCAACTGAAGGGTTTGCCCCCAAATTGCACAATTATAATCTGAAATAGGGGTCACAGCATTATCTTTAACTGAAAACCACTGAATAAACTCTTGCAGCATCCTATGGAAAATGACCATATTCAACACAACATGCATGTTCATATAGCATTACCTGAACAGCAAATGTCCCCAGTACAATAGTACAGAAGATGGGATTCCTGAAGATGCCATTGAAGACATTCCTCTCACCATGGATCTTGCGAGCATTGATCTCGTTGAAGAGCTGCATCATGACAAAGGTGTTGAAGATGATTGTGTAGTGTTCCGAGGGGGGGGCGTGGAGGGGTGCATTCCTGCCACTGTCAATGTCGAAAATGTTCTCACCTAAGGGCAAGAAACCACACCATCAGCAAATGATTTTGGGCTTTCTGAAAAATCACAAGAAGCTTGTTGAGGCTTGTTACAGGCTTAAAAGACAATAACCATCATACACTTACCCACAAAAAGCAGCGTGAAGATGACAACCAGCTGGTAGACACCGTGGCCCAAGATGTTCTTTGTCATGGTGCTGGAGATGAGTGGCTTGTTGCGTCCGTAGGGCTTCCTCATTAGGAGGGATTCGGTGGGAGGCTCTGTGGCCAAGGCCAGAGAGGCGAAAGTGTCCATGATCAAGTTCACCCAGAGCATCTGCACTGCTTTCAGAGGGGAATCCTGCAGGAACACAAGACAGAGACTGGCTGTCAGTATAAACACAGAGTCCTTCTAACCATTACTGCAATTATAAAGCAACAAAAACCTTATATAAACAAAAAACAGCTTTATGACAAACATAAAACCAAACTAAAACAGAAATATATGTGCAAAGTGATGTATATTGTTTTTAATGCTATATTTATTTGCTAAGACAAATTACAGTGGTACCTCGTTTCAAGTTAATCCATTCTGAACTCTGGTTTGAATCCTAAAAAGTTCAAATTCTGATCAAATTTTTCCCATAAGAAATAATGGAATACCAATGTTCCCGCCCCCCAAAATTACATATAAATATGTTTTTTTTTAGCATTTAAACACAAGGGGCCAGTATCCCAAAAAAGATTAAGACTAATCTTGGACTAAATTGCCATTTCAATGGAGATTCACCATTGTAACTCAAAGCTAGTCTAGGCTTAGGCTTAACCCTTTACCTGGAAACGGGGCAAAAAATGAACAGGATAAAACAAGAAGAGCATTTTTTTCCAAAACAATAAAGATATTATCCCAGCATTACCCCTGTCCTGCCCCGAACATCCACGCCCACTCGTTAACCTCGTGTGGGATCCGCATGTGATCAGCTGTTTTTGCCTGTTGTCATTAGTCCTCTGTATTAAGTCCACGTTTCAGTTCGTTTCCCCAGCCAGGTCATTGGGTGCGTTCAACTTGCTTACAGCGGTGCCTTAAACAACACATTCTGATCCTGACCTCTCACCCGGCTGCACAAACTGGAACCACCTCTGTGACAACACACCTTTGCCCTTATTGGTTGAAGAGTTTAGTTACACGCATGACGTTTGTATCCCAGGCAGTTCCGATGCATAATCTGGTATTTCTCCCGAATATCACGTAAAGCAGTGAGAACTGGTTTTCAGTTCATTTACTTGGTAAAGTTTAAATAAATGACATAAATGCTCTAATATTACATGTAAGTTTGTAGTTTATTTATTGTTAGTTACTGTAATGTTGCGCAGCTTTATGTGGTTAATTGTCCAGTCTGTGAAGAAGGCATTCAAGTAAAAATTGCATTGTAGTATGACTCATTTCCTGCTGCGTACAATCTATATTTGGTCAGCGTTCACGGTTCGACTTTCAAGAAATTCGAGTTCTATTGAGTTGGAGAATCGAGGTACCACTTTATATTTCTCTAATAATTCATAATTTATCTACTCATATCCTATTCCTTACAGTCTCTGGGTCAGTGAATTTATATTGTTGTTCAGAATAGTAAGTCCTTACATGTTTGAGTTAACATAAATCCCAAATTCACATATTATTGATAATTCAGACTTGTTCCAGTCATGTCCGTAATATCCAAGCATGAAAGAGGTGAGCTGGCTCTTAAAGCTGCTGTAAATGTCATTATATTTGGTGATCAGTCAAACACTAAAACTTCACTGCTCTGGGAAGGATGTTAAAAGTAACCATTCATAATGTTCAATGATCCCAGGCAGATAAACTCCACCCCCCGTCCCTGGGCATGATGGTTCAGTCCGGAGTCCCTTAGTAAGGGCCGTGCCTACCTGTGTTATGCAGGCTCCAGTGAAGGCCACAATCACAGCCACTACGTTCACCGTCAGCTGGAATTGTAGGAACTTGGAGATGCTGTCGTACACGTTACGGCCCCACATCACCGCCTTCACAATGCTGGTGAAGTTGTCATCGGTCAGGATGATGTCCGAGGCCTCCTTAGCAACGTCTGTCCCTGCAATACCCTGCAGCCACAATATGGATCTCCAGTTCTCAACTGCAATGGACTCCATGTATGTGTGGTTTACCCATTTACAGATGTACAGTATTAAATGCATTTCATCGAATGCCAGAGCAGATGCCAAAGCGCTAAATTGTACACAGAACCTAGCTATGGCTCAGTGGGAAAATCAGACTAGAGCCCGATACAGACACCATGTGGTCATTCAGTACAATTCTTTACCTCTGTATGCTCAAGCTTCTGTACGTTTAGAATTAAACAGTTTGATTTTAAGACTTACTGAGCCTAATGTGAAGTGGTTAATCTGCCATTTTTTATGGTAATAAACACTTCCACATTGATGTACGAGATTCAGTCTAGTCCCATAGGCAGAAATGCATTTGGATAATTACAGACCTGTGGAGTGTCAGTTGCTTAACTCTGTGCGTCATACAGAGAACAGTGAACCTCTGCACAAGCACTTGGCATAACCTTTTAATTATCTTATACTTACATTTATTACACATATACAAATTTAAAAAAACGCTTGCCAAGTAAATGTAAACAATTAATGATAACATCTTTAAATTATAAAATGACTTGCTATTCTAAATCTGTTAAATGTGTATACTATTAAGAATGTTAAAAGAAAAAGCTTGTCTGACCATCAGCTGAAGGTGATTCTAAGAGCATGTGCATACTGCACATGTACACTAAGGGGCGCTATGGTTCCACAATGAATCATTTGGACTTTGGGGAGGTGAGGGATGCTCTAAGAAAAGCAAAACGTTTTCAGCTCCCCAGACATACAGAGAGAGTGTATTGCCTGTGTAAAAGACGGGATGAATAGCCAATCATCTGCTCGCTTTCCATTTCCATCCCCTAAACCTCTAAGCCATCTGGCCAATGACAAGCAGAGATGTGGAGGAGGAGGCGCTCCCTACCATGGCGAAGCCCACATCTGCCTTCTTCAATGCGGGTCCGTCGTTGGTTCCGTCCCCCGTCACGGCCACCACCTGTCTCTGTTCTACCATTGTGCTGTCGATTATACCTGGCGGACGGAGCATGTTGATTTTTTATGACTGCTGAAAACATCAGAGGTATTCAGACTCCTGCATCAAATCAGGCATGAGCTTTAATTATAGGGGGCGATAGGGGGTTGTAACCCTCCAAATAATCAAAACTGGCCAATACCCCCCTCCCCCCCAAAAAAATAAAAAATCATGTCTTCCCCTAAATGGGTGGTGACCTCACCCCCCCCCCCCCCCATGTTCAAACCAAAATTACGCCTTTGATATCTGGTTTTACCCACCTTTGACCAAAGTGTGTTTATCAGTGGGAGAGGATCTTGCCAGAACCCTGAGTTTGGGCCACACCTTATCGATACGCTCTTGTTCGACCTGTAACAAGAAACAAAAGTGTCCAAATTCTCCACACATTCATTTGTATTAATATTTCTACTTGCATCTACAGTACTCCCATGGAAATTAAATGTGCTTAGAAAGTCTGATCTTAACACTCATCTTGAATAATATCTGGAAGAACCTGTTTATCAATCTTCAGAAACAAATAACGTGAGTTTTTACCCAATATTCCATTGTGACTGGAGTCAGCTATTTCGTTATGAAATGATTCTGAGCACGACAGGAGCATTTTAATTAGACCCATACAGTGATCATGGTGAGCAAGTCCGTCGTGACATAATCGGTACCTCTCCCTTTTCGTTGCGGATCCTCCTGTTGAACTCCTTCCCGTCGATGCACAGAAAGTCCTCACCGGGGTGGATGATGCCGCACTTGATGGCGATGGCGCGGGCCGTGTTGATGTTGTCCCCCGTTACCATGCGCACTGTGATGCCCGCCCGCTGGCACTTCTGGATGGCTGCCGGTACCTTCGAGGGAAGGTGGGGGAGGTTAATTTCCCCGTCCGATACTTCCCTCGGGGATCTTCAGGGGCCCATCGAACCCACAGCCTTTCAAGAACGGCCACGGCATGGGCGGCGACCTCATTAAGCTAGTTCCTGTTATTGCACCGGGGACATAGATTAGATGATGTCATAGAACGAGCATGGGCATGGATTTTTCCACTTGCATCACACAGTCATAATGACCAGGAACAAGACAGAAATGAGCAATAGTGTTATTAGGTGACCAATATTAAGTAACCTGATATTTTTATACCAGGTCAAAAAAATTTAAATATGATATATCCTGGCACTTGGCACTGTGACGCCAAATAATAATGGTGTTATCCCAAAAGAATCTGGTAAAATAAATTCAACAAAGAGTATATCGATTAATATGATGGTACTGGGTTAGGACACCATGTCTGTGATAAGAAGGTCACCAGTTCTAATCTCACGGTTGCAGAGTGATTTTACAGGTGGGCCACTGAGCAAGGCTATTGACCTTGCTTTCTCAAAAAACAAAAAAAAAAATGTAACTTTGGACAAAAGCATCTGCTAAATAAAATGTAAATGACAATATTACACAGATTATAAAGCAGAACAGATTGGAGGGTTCCAGTAAAATTAACTGTTAATTTTACACTGGTCAACATGATTTTTGTTTCCTTCAACATTGTTTGCGAACCAGATATACTTTATGATGCTGATCACAGAAATAACTTTGAAATCTTCCCAATGGGTAAGGCTTTTGAGAAACAGCTAATTTTCTAATCGTAGGAAAGCAGTGTTACAACCTGTGTGATTTGCATAGTAATGGGTATTTCAGTTTACATCCCTGGCAGTAGCAGGTCAGAAGTATTGTACTGAAAAAAAATATCTGATGTAATTTATACTAGAGATTCATTTAGATCAAATTCTTAATGGAAACCGGTCTCATCATATGTAGTTGGGCACGTTCACATTGGGCAATCTACGTCAAACAGGTTGAAAGCAGTGGTGGCTGGTGTAAAAAATTCTTGGTGGGGCTGATGTACCAATAGATTTCCCTTCCCTGTCCAGTATAAGCATTCAAACGAACCGTCAGAAAATGACAACAATTTCAAAATCATAATTTAATTTCCTTCTCAAAATCAGCAGTTTCACCGTAGATTAACAATTTACAGTTACAGTTATTTCGGGTTTCTCTGGTCCAGGCTCCTTAATGTGGCTTTTTGTTCCACCATCGTACTTCTCGCAAAAGGATAATTCAATAACGATTTCACCAAATTTGGTGGAAGCTGCCCCTCAACCGTCGTCATCACTATCATCTCTCTCTGACTGACCGACCGACCTGAGAGCAATCCAAAACTTTCCTTTTTTTCTGTAGCAGGGGCAAAACTCCAGCGCCCAAAACCATTTAATTCGGCGATGCTGATCGGCCAAATTTTTATTATTTTTGCCTAGCAACCATACACAATTGGCTGTTTCGATGCACTTCTGGGGCGCGTTGATGAGCGCCGAAGAACAGAAATGATTGGTGGAAATCTGTCGATGGAAATTCACTGTTGAATGAGAGTCAATTGGTGCAAATGTTGTTTAAATAATTCATATTGCATGCAAGCACATACTATTCGGTAAAACTGACATTGTATATACATATATATACATCGAATATACATCGTCTATGACATGTAGCTGGTCAGTGTTGTAGAGTGGAAAAGCTTTGTTATAACCTCCGTAACAATCTATAAATCTGCGACGGCATTAGTCAAGCCGCGAATATTAAACTGTATTTAGGGATCCTTCTAGAGGTTTATGGCTGATGGCGTCGTTGTGGATTTATCTCAACGTTCACTTGTAACATTGATCAATAATTTATGGAAACTAAACGAATGGTTTTTCAGGTGGTGAATGCCACGGATCGCATCACCACCTTCGCGTCTATGATGTCATGCGATGCGTGACCGGCAACTTTAGGACCAGGACTGAATAGGGGTGGGGTTGGAGGGGGGTCCACCCATTTCAGAGGTTTAAGTGGTTGGCATCACCTGACTCATCCGAGACATGACGTGCAAAGGAAGAGCCTCTTTAATAATGGACGGCAAAGGCAACTGAAGGTGACTTTGTAACAACACACCATTTTACTCATTACTCCCTAATGATATATTTTTCACATGCACACTGTCTATTCTTACAGGTGTAAGAGGTTAGTCAAGCATTTTGGGAGTCTTAAGTGACCTGAAATAAGACTCTAACAATAATTTTATAAACATCAATCTGAAATTATATACAATTATAACTGCAATTACAAATATAATTTAATATAATATACATTAAAAGCAATATCCAAAAGGTTTACTCTTCACTGAAGGTACTTTGTACATCAAATGGATAATTAAATTTAAAGTTATTTGAGTCCATGCTCATAGTTCATAGAGTCAGCTGAGCAATTTAGAGTCACCTGACTGAGTCATAGGGGGTTTAGTTGGGGTTGCATTTGCAACTTGTGAGATAAGAGGCATGTCGTTGTACATTAAACCCCATGTTATCAAAGCAACAACTATCTTTTTTGCATTCATTTAGATGAATTCGGATGAAACACAATTATTCTTTTGCCTGTAATTCTGATCCTAAAAGCCGCAAATGTTCCCAGTGATTATTTTTTCTCTAATTTATATTCATGGAGAGTAGTTGTCAAACTTTGACAATTATGCAGTGAAGCCCAGGGGATGAGGTCAGAAAGAGAGATTGGAGAACAGGGAGATAACAAATAATACACGCTTTTTAAATTCCTTTTTGATCATGAAGAACTGCAAAGATAATCCCATTGGCTCAGTGAATTGCATCTGAACTAAATTTTCATTTTATCATAGTGCTTGTTTAACATGCAATAGTTTTGGTTATCAGACTAGCAAAATTCCTTCAAATAGTAACAAATTAACAAGGAATGAAATGCTCTGAAAGTTCTTGAACAGGGCAATGATTCAGGATGTTTATTCAATTCTAGTCAAAATTAATTTAACATCAGTGACTGTCCCAGTGACCCTGACCAGGGTAGATAGCTGGAAGATGGATTGATGGATCAATGATTGTTTTGTGAGGCATAACCTTGGAGAGGATGATGCTGTGAATTTTCGTATTGATGGCTTATCATAGTTTTATTCTTTTTGCGTACACAGAGCAGAGGATAATGCAGCATAACAGTGATAATTTATTTAGAATTCTGACACCCTGAAGACCAGCAGTGATACGCTGTCACAAATGGAATCATTTTGATATTTTGATGGGTGGTGGTATTTGAGAAAGACCCTCAAATGATAAGAAACATTTTAATAAAAAAAATTACCTCTGGCCGGACTGGGTCCTCAATGCCAACCACGCATATTCCAGTCAGGTCATTGAGGATGTCTGCCTCGGTCTCCCAATCAGGTTCGGGGCTGGCTGGGAAGTCACGGTACGCCACACCAATCGTCCGCAAGCCGTCACACGCCATGGGCTCGATCACTTTCTTGACCATCTCGTCCCGGTCACGTGGCCGAAACAGCTTCGCCTCCCCAGCCTCATTCAGGATACGAGAGCATCTGCCAGGGACAAGCCAAGGGGAGAGGTGAGGTGTCAATATTATTTAATGACCAGTAAAGACCTATAAGGGTGGCCCTAATATTGCCAGTTCAATTGGTGGTGATGCCCTACTCTTGAACCTTTGAGAAAAACGCTGTTTCAGCTTAAACATACAGGTGAATCTGTAAACCTTGAAATTCACTTTATATAAATTAAAATATGCAATGATTAAACACATCAGTAATGTTTATGTGACATCTGTTAACAGCTTTCAAGAAAATGTCTTGAGTCACCTCATGAGAATCATTTTCAGAAACTCATTACTGTATATTAATTTTTATTTTAAAATTAGTCTGAAGACAGACTCTAATAATACAGCGTCATTGCCTTAACTGTCAATTTTTCCTCTGAGGTAGTTAATCAGTTTTATAATATTATCATGAATTTCTGTAATATACTTCATAAAATCCAAGGTAAAAGTTACGAGATGAGAAAAAATGATAAAACTAACAAGAAAAGGAGCAAAACGTATATTTATCTTACATAAATAGATTGTTTATTGTGGGATAAATGCAATAAAATTGCAAGATGTGAGAACATTTTATCTAGGTTTTTGTTTTATTTGATCTTTTGACTATTACAGTAATGAGATTTTTGGGTAGCTATTTGGGGAAAATGGCAAAAAAATTATATATATCAGTGCAACAATTTTAATATAGTCAATTTACCAAAACATAGTGAAGGTAATTTTGATTACACATAAAAAAAACAAAGAAACAAAAACAATGTTTGTTTGTGAGGATGACCCATGAGTTTGCTTCAGCCGTCTCCAGTCTCTTGCCATTTTCACCATTGGTTGTGTTTATTTCCAGTAAGCCTAACCCTGAAGGGCTTTAATGGCAGTCCCGACCACCTGTACTCTGAGTTTGTTTTCCCGCTCTTTCCAGCCCCCACCAAAACAATAACGTCTCCTTCGTCTTACAGTATGTCATACTATTTCCTCTCACTTTGACTGCGGTGTTCACCACCCATGCCAAAAATACGCCAATATTCTCTGTCCTCATGGGTGAGTCAGCTCTTCCACAATCACCTAGCTTACCTAACCTACTTAATAGAGATTAACTTCCATCCACCTATTTATCTTCTACCCGCTTGTCCTAATCAAGCTCACAGGAGCAATTAACTTTCAAGTATATTAATTCTTTGAACACCATCATTCGTCGTGATTTGGGCTGCATCTTCATGACTGACTGCGAGTGTAGAGTCCCTTTTCCAGGATCCTTGAGCCACTCACTTCTTGAGCAGAATCTCAGAGGCGCCCTTGCTGTACATGCGGAAGCTGCCGTCTGGAAGCTTGATGACCGTGCTCATGGACTTCCTCACGGAGTTGAAGGTGTAGACCTTGTAAAGCTTCTCCTCGGGCATCTGGTCGCGGATGGGCTGGTAGTCCCGCTTGAGCTCCAGCACGAGGCCCAGCAGGCCACACTCCGTCTTGTTGCCCACCTGCTTTGGGAGGCCGCCCTCCTTGTCGGGAGGCTGAAAAGCAACACAGAGAAAATGATCTCGCAGGACCGACAAAATGGACGCCCTTCTGGACCAAAGGAGGCTACAGCTCAGTCATAAAGCCAGACTGGCAAGCCCTCTAGAATGCACTCAGTTGTATGCCATGTGTTCCGTGAAGACTGTGCCTTCTGTTTGAGGACTGGCAAGCTTACAACACAAATATATCTTATCATCAAAATTTCATGCGTTTTTTGGCATTCGTAGTGTTGTTTTGGAGTACAGTGGGGGTTCCCTGTTACGTTTTTATTTTATTACGGATGTAAGCACATTTAGGGCCAGTGGTGACCCCCTTGCCCTGGGATGCCCCCTGTTTGTGATGTCAGTCATAGAACATGAAACAACTATAATTTTAGCATTACCTATAACCGCATGAATATGCACAAATAATAGCTATAATTATCAAGTAATGGTGTTTTTATTTTGTTTATCCATCCAGAAAGTTGGCGACACCCTTTATTACTGTTATTCCAATGCCACCCCACACCCCCCATTTTATTTTACTATAGGCATCTCAGTTTTGTGAAACCAGACTACAGCCTTACATTGCATTTAGGACTCGGACCACCGGATGTATGTTATTTTGGGCATATCTTGATATTGTACCTGTTCATCACACATACAGTATATGTACTGTATTACAAGTTAGATCGGTCATTATATAACAGTAGGTCATTATGTGGCTGGCAGCGCTACCCAATCTTCTGCACCTATTGCACTAAGCGATACTCCCACTCATGTCCTACTGCATCCACTTTCCGGCGTCTCTCGATGAGAGTATATTATTTACTATAGACCTCGGATGTAAATGCAGTAGGTCGATACACAATCAGGTGTAACCTGATGTAAGACTTAGTAGAGGTTGGTCCTAGACAGAGTCTTTTGGAACTTCAAATAGTTAAGGTGCTTTGATTTTAGAGGAAGTTGTATTTTACATGCCAAGCTCTGCATACTGGAACAATACAAATATTGGCCAAGTGACACTGGTGAATTTATCTTCATTGTCAATAAAGTGCAGTCAGTCTCAGTGACCCAGAGGCTTTACATGATGTCACTGATCATTCTCAGTCTCCTATAACCAATGCATGCATCTGCTCGTCCAGATAAAAGCTGTTTTTGTACCTTCATGGCCACCTGTTATGAAATAAACTGCATAGGACAAGGTTGTTATCCTTGACTTTAATATTTTCAAAAGTGAAATGTTAATACATCAATGGCATTTTTTTGTAATGTATTTTACAAGCTAGAATGACAGATTTTCTAACAAGCAATGTAATACAGGGCAGATGCCACAGCAAACGACAGGTTTGCTTGTCATGGTTGTGTATCGTGACAGGCTAAATTACAATACAGTAAATCTGACTTCTTTATCAATGCAAACTCACAAACGTTAACACTGGCCAATATCACACAATTTAGAAAGACAACTTCGAATCAGAAGCAAAGTAAAAACACACAGCCTGACCTGCTCTTGGTCTTATCCACAAAGGTACCAGTTATGTAAAACAGCAAGATTAAAGGAGTAGAAGATCTTCAGAGGGTTTTATTTTACAGCTTTCTAGAGATGGAGGCTCTCAGGAAATAATTTTCAATGAGATGGATCCTATTTAGGAGTCCTAAGCTCACCTATTGATCCACCCCCCCCCCCCCCCCCCCAAGGGGAAAAAAAGCAAGCCCCATGTCAAAAAGAGAAAGGGGGGGGTGTATTGTGGAAGGGAAGGTTTTTGGGCCCCCCCCGGGCCGTAGAACAACCCGGGCCCCAAGGAGAA
>JABFDZ020000131.1:6902610-6927067 GCA_019775955.2 Pollimyrus isidori
AAGCACTTCTTTATGCAGCGTGTAGTTAGAGTATGGAATAGTCTTCCTGATAATGTAGTGCAAGCTGAATCCTTGGGGTCCTTTAATCAGAGCTAGATACGATTTTAACAACTGTGAGATATTAGTTAAGTTCTCCCCAAGCGAGCTTGAGGGGCCGAATGGCCTCCTCTCCTTTGTATAGTTCTTATGTACATATAAACACATACCTGAACAATCTTTCAGCTAAATGCTTGATCTGTGGCTAAGATATCCTGGGTAGTATCAAATCAGTACAGTTAGACTATCGTAATTGGGGTTAGACAGCAAACAGCTACATTGAAACTAAACTGAACAACAATCCTAATAATCTTATACTGAAAATAACCAGTTGAATAGTACACTGTGATTGAATTGGCACTGTTATTATTTTGACAAATGTCATTTTCCTCAGGCTATGCAAAGGAATGACAAAGAACGTGATCCCATCGATCTGAAGAAGATGAAACGAATCTTGGATTTCTGAAAAGGCGCATCACGGATTTCCTTTGAAGTACTTAAATAATAGTAATGTAATACTTAAATAAACCGTCCAGTGGTCCAAAGAAGTTGACATTTCCTGGGCTTCTGGAACAGTGCTGTGAATATATGACGGGGAGGCGTTCCATTCACCCCGTCATTAAAGCAATGACGTGGTTGGGTGAACAGGGCCTCCCGTTGACAAGGGTCTACATTACACAGGAGAAGCCTTTATTGAAATGTATATCAGGCCTGGCTTTATGTGAAGATCAAAGCCTTTCTTCTGATTCCTGGAGAAGTTGACACAGTGAGACCAGCAGCCCCAGGAGATTTGTTTTTCCGGAAATCTATTGGCTACTTCACCTACAGGACTCTCACACGTCTTAGGCCTATCTAGCTCCAGGTTTGTGACAAACTTTACTTGATTGCCTCATATGTATGCGGAGCATGCATTCACAATTTTTTGTTCACTGCACATTTTTTGTTTGGTGCGAGGAACTCCAGTATACACTTATCCGTAAACCCGGCAGGAGTCTGGATAAAGAGGTACCTACTTCACACCTTGGCACCGTTTGAATATAAACTGTTACGTGGTCCTCGGGTCTTCTGCAATGCAGTGTCCTACAGAGTGTGATGAAACATGAAACTAAACTCCTTTGTTTTTGTTTCTCCACACTAATCAAACATGGTGCCACCAGAGTTAAACCAGTGTAGGCTCAGTGTGTGTTTTACTCTTGTGCTGCTATAACACATGCACTTTAGATGGATTTTACACATTGTGAAGCCCACTTAAAACAGATTTTGGTGAATTGTACAGCATCTAAGGTGCAATTTATGCTTGTAGGAGTGTGACAGTTGAATATACTGCATTCATTCATTCAAAAAAAAAACTAGAAAAAATGTACAGTACCACATACTGTAAAATGGTACATTTTATGTACCTATCTAAAATAATATGTCATTCAACTACACTGTAATCATCCACAACTAATTATTAAAATAATTGTATGAGTAATTGAATCAGTTTACTTCATCATTGCTTTGCCAACATTCACAATTTAATGTTATTATACAGAAGGAAATTTGGCCAATTTTGTACAAGATACAAGAGTAAGACTCAACATAGCCAGAACAGTAACCTTCTGGGTACCAATCCACTTCTTCAGCAACTATCCTACCTGTTTCTTTGTACTGAACAATTCTGACTAATCAATATTTGTGTTTCTTAGGTTTACAGCTGTGAGTCTGCCAATCAGCTCACTTGTTGAAAGGTGCCTTGTAGCTAAAGAGTTGAATCCAATCCTAGGTCCATCTCTGTGTAATTCACATGTTCCTCATGTCTTTGTGTTTTTGGATTTAGCAAGGCTGTAATGATGAATTGGTTAGATGCTTCTGTGTTTAAATGCAATTTGAAACACGTGGTGATCAGCATCAGGCTGTTATACGTAACAGGTACACAGAAGGTAGTGTACAGTGGGTTGGTTTGGGATTTCTGCGTTCATGACCAGGTCTGTAGGAGCATCTTTGGGCAAGATACACAATTTGAACATAAAAGTATCCACTAAACAAGTAGGGCAACAACAAATACAAGCTTCATACAAATACCATTATAGATAGTATCCCAATTCAATCCCTCTCTTGACTAAACCCAACTTAATTTGCAAGTGATTCTACATAGATAATCAATTGCTATGCTAAATGTGCACAGGGAACCAAAGTCATCAGAGAAAGCAAAATTAACTTTTTAATTACCCTGAACAGTATGTATAAATCCTAACAAAATAAGGAGAGCATTTCAGCTGCACACGGCATGCAACAAGAAGCCTTTGATTAGCTCCTCACTCCCTGTTAAGGGAAGCTAGCTGTGTCAGTCAAACAGATGGTGGTGTGTGTGTGTGTGTGTGTGTGTTCATTCCTCCCTGTGTGTGTTTGTGTTTCCGCGGTGACCGGGAGGAGGATTACTCGCTGATGGAGCCATGAAACATGACACAGGTGGCTCGGGATAGAGTCCAAACAACTTGTTTGGGACCAGGTGGGAGCGCATGGTTTAGTGGATCAGAACAGGCCACACCCTCACGCACAGTACACAGACAGCAGGGTGTGTCCTGCATGTCCAACTGCCACCGCCCTGATTAACACACCAATGGCATTTCACTAGGATTTTAAGTTTAATTTGAACTATTCATTTGATTAATTCCATAATAATTAACGTGCAATATAGATACTTTAGTTGGAATGCTATTCACCCATTCAATATTAGCTATTAATTAAGTTCTCCCCAAACGAGCTTTATGGGCCGAATGTCCCCGTCTCATTTGTAAATTTCTTATGTAAATGTTGCAGTAAAGCTACCCCCTTCCATCTGACTAAAATAAATGCTGTAAAACTTGCTAAGTAACACTGTAACAAAACAGAACATGCATGCCATTTCTCTCTGCACCCAAGACCCAAGGAGGTGATTCCCAGAAGCAAACACTGAAACATATGAGTCCGGTACTCTTTAATGGGTCTGACTCCCAAGACAAGACCTGCCCACTCAGATGGCTAAAAATGCTCATTCCAATTACCACCATTTCATTGCAGCCATTCAGAATGTAGGGCACCTCCCACGTCGGGAACACTTTTAGGATATCTTTGGAAATTCTTACTGGATTCAGCTGGTTTTGATTCAAGGCTTTTAGGCCTATTATTATTTACTATGCATTCCTATTGATGCAATAAAGCAAGTCTATGGCAGGACATCTTTAATTATTGCATAACTAATATCATGAGATTTCTCTGTGTCTCATAGCGACAAATATGTAAAATTGTGTCATTGCCATCAACTGTGTGATGGGTTGCAAGAGCATAACTTAGATATGTGATAAACCAGCCATATGCAAAATGCATATCCCAGAAGCCCAGAAAGAAACAGCTGTTTCTGGGAGAAAAACCTTACCAGAATCTTAGTGGTGTAGGCACTGTTGATGGAAATGGCGTTGATCAGTATCTCCAAAGTTTTGGGGGGCAGGACGGAAGGGTCAGGGATCTCTTTGTAGTGGACGTCGGCCACGTAAAGCTGCACCGCCGTCATGCGGTTGGTAGTCAGCGTGCCCGTCTTGTCCGAGCAGATGGCGGTGGCATTGCCCATGGTCTCACAGGCGTCCAGGTGCCTCACCAGGTTGTTGTCCTTCATCATTTTCTGGTGGTTTTGGGTTAATAAATGCAGAGTTAATGCCAGTCAGTGAAATTGTTGTGATCAAGATAATCATTGTATGCCCATGACACAGCAACCAGGCTCCATGTCTGTTGTGGGAACCTTCATACAAACTATCTTGGCTCCCCTGACATTGACACCATTCATACTTTAAATTTTTCAAAATAAAAATAACCTTTTTTGATAGTCAGGGATAACAAAAGAAATTGATGTTGTTTCCAATTTTACTTCTCTTTCCTTTTTATGAAAAAGGACATGGGGGCCTTGTATAAAATGGACTTGTGGCCTTGTTTACTGGGATCTGTGATGTATTCAACCCACTGGCAGAGAATATGACTGCTACCAGATGAACTTACTTATCATTATCCCACAAGCATCTGAACACAAATTTTAGACGGAAGCTAGTTACTGTAGAACCAGACCACGCTGAATATTTTACATTAATTGTTCCAGAAATCAAGGGAATCAAAACATTAAAGAATAGAAACACAAAACGTTACGGCTACTTTTGAGGGACTAACTTTTGTTGAGTTTCTGAAGTTTCTTTGCAAAGGTAGTTTTTGACTTGCTTTTATACATGAAACTACCCTTACACTTCGGAGGTATCTAGATGAATTCAAGCTACACTTTGCAAGTGGGAACTAAGAAAGCCTTTCCCACAGGGGCACTTATGATTAGCATCTATTAAGGAAGTATTGAAGCAGAGGACTAGTCACGTTGTGGATACCTTGACAGAGTAGGCCAGGGAGATGGTGACGGCCAAGGGAAGGCCTTCCGGAACAGCCACTACCAGCACCGTGACTCCGATGATGAAGAACTTGACAAAGTATTGGATATAGATGGGTGTGCACTCCGGCAACCACGGCCTTTTCAGGACCACAAAGTTATCAATGCAAAAGTAGAGCACCAGGATGATCACCGTAATGGCAGACATCACCAAACCTAAAGGCAGCAGGAAGAAGGGCATGTTGCTTACTTAGCGCTTTTGTCCAAATGATTGTGCCTGGCAAGTACGTTTTATTGATATATACTTCATTTTTTAGCAGATGCTCAGCTTGAGAATGGCTCTGAGACATTCAACTATAGGACTCTTTCCCGTAAAATGTCTTCCTATTTAGAGTAAATGATTTATAAAATCCAACAGGTTCACTTTGAGATTCGTTAAGGTGTTGATGCTGTTCATTACCTGCTTTGCCGATCTGAACAGCTAGCTTAGTCAGTTTGCCTTGAAGGACTGATTTCTCTTTCTTGGAGACGTTGATCTTTTTCTTCTCCTTCTCATCAGACTCGCCGCCTTCGGCACTCTTCAGTGGCTGCATCTCCATGGCTGCCGCACCATCCGGTTTCTTCACTGTTAAAAACATGCAGTCGCAAGACTCAACGGGATACTTCTGGGAAGAGTGCTCCTCAGCTCGCCACACTGGCTAAGTGAATCGCATTGAAATGGGTGCTATCATCGATCACACAGTACCACAACATTGCCCGCATCATTAAACCAGTCCTTAGCACCAATAACTAATCCATGCCACATGATTTCTGGAAATAAACCAGAATAAACAATTATTATTAAATATAGGATATCGGCAACACAATATTAAGTAAATAAAATGAACAGACAGTGTTTCACCAGTGATCCACCTTACTATATATAGACCATCTCTAAAATTTCAAAAATATTAGTTTGGAAGTCCTTCCACTCTACTCTCTGCTGAATTTCTCACTCAAACTTTGAATTTCCCATTCAAAGACTGAACAATATTTAGTTTTATAGGAAATATCAGTGAGGTGAGGTGCAAGTGAACAATAAATTCAAGCAATGACAATCAAATCCAATAGTTCTTATCTCACAATTGATTACATGTCTTAAATTGCAGATTTCATCTATCATCATTTCACACACACCAAGGGAAAATACAACATACATTTTATCTTCAAACACCAAGATATATTTCCTATGTACTGCGGTGAACATGAGGGAAAACCGCTCGGAAAGAAGATGTTACCTAAACTTACGGGTATCACTGACAAACATAATTTGAGGCTCATACTGCACCATGATCATCAAACCAGCAAACAACCCACAAAAAATAGTCACAACCACATGTATAAAGAAGAGGAGGCTGGAGATTGCCTTGGTCTGCTGTGGCTACAGACATGAGGGGGTGAGTGGACGGCTTAGTGGGGCACTGTAACAGGGAGGAAGCACACATCGGGAAAGCGGAGGTGGGGGTTACCTTTGGTCTGGCTGATCTCCAAATTCCCATCTTGCATTTTACCTACGATGAAGACATACGAGACAAAGAACAAAAATAACAAAAGCAGACAATAAAACATTCATCACAGAGACGTCACAGTGAAATCAAAAAAAGGAAGACAGAAAAATGAATATTTATTTTACATCTCTGTGACAATAACATACATAACAAAAATGCTGCATCATAAATGATTAATTTAAGCTTCAGCTCAGATAGAGTCCTTTATATTATCTATATGTATCTGACCCTACAGCATGGATTTTTAATTGTAATTTGAAAAATTGTGACTAATATATGTATGCACTACTCTCATAGTTTATTAATAACTGCCTAAACTATTATATTTTAAGGTTTAATTAAAATTTAATAACAATTATTCTCCCTTTAATATAACTAATGACACCACTTTTAGGTTTGAAGAATGTGTTACACAACCAGATATCTAATATTCTGGATATGCATATCTAAGACAAAAGTAAAGGAGTAGTGGATGGGGAAATTTTATAGCCGATTATTGAAAAAGGATGCCATTTTTATGCCAGGGAAAGCTCTGATTCATTGAACTTGATTAATTGCTTTACAGAGCTCTCTTGGCAGCTGAAGAAAAAAAAAATCTGCTTCCACTGGGCCAAAACTGTCCTTGACGCTGTTTGAGGTCAACAGAAGTCAGAAATCCAACAATAAATACAAGATTTATAGTTTTATATGATACGTGAGGGTGAAAATATTAACATTAGAGTTTATTGCATGCATAAATTTATTAAACGTGGAAGCAATTGTAACAGGATGCAGTCAAACTTATGTCTTATATCCGTGCCTGGTAAAATCATAAAAACTGTTTTTTTTTTTTTTGTGAACCTGAAACTCAAGAAATTCCCTACATATTTGGTCTGTTTATGTCAATATTTTTACAAGCGACGTAATCAAGGCAAAGTGACCAGAAGAAAGGACAATGTCAATCACATGAGAAAGGCCATTCAGGTATGAACCAAGACGCACAGGTCACAAACTGAACACGCAGGGTGGGGGAGGGGCAGACAGAGCCAGAGTAAGACACACAGCATGCATGACGTCACGCAGACGCAGGATGCGCATGCAACACCACCAGAGGAAAGTAAAACATGGGAACTGAGCAGAAATGTGGAGCTTTCGTCATAAGCTAGCTTAATCACTTGCTGGGAGAATTAACGAGATTCAGCATTAGAGGTGTGATTAGACTGGACCCTGCCAGAGTAAACCACCAATCATCCTCATCATTTCTAAGATATGTTAAGTAAACATTAGGTATGCATTTTTTTTGTTTTTAAGATGAAACAGGTTGTGTAAATATGTCTATCAATATCTCTACAAGCTCTGAAAATGAAGAAAGTGCAAACCTTTTGAAATGCTATAAAACACGTTTACACTCAGCTTATACTCAAACAGTTTTTCAGTGTAAAACAAAAGATACCAGTAATAATATTTTACAAGTTTATTTATTTTGTGTTAATAAGCAAATAGCATATAAACTAAATAAAGATAAGAGCACTAGAAGTTTTATGCTTATCGATGGAAAAAGGAAATATAAAGACAATTTAGGCAGCTCCACTTCTGTTCTCGTTATCTGCTCATTTTAGATATAGCTCATTCTTCTGTAGTCGTTTAAAATCTTTAAGCCTGCAATAATTAAATGAATTGCATAATTACATTAATTTTAATAACTAAGTCTTCCTGGGACATCTTTCCTTTCAGGTGTAATGTAGGAAGACAAAAGTTCAAATAAAAATAACTCATGAATTGTTGTGAATTTAGTAGCCAACATGCTATCTAACTGTTAATCCAGTTTGCATGCTGAAGGAAGTGCCACAATACAGCTGTACGTTTTTGTAATTCATATTAAGCCTGGAATGATAGCCCTTCTGTGATTTGTGTAAGACCAACGAGGTTTTGAAAATAGTCTCTCGCACGCACGCACGCACACACACACAAGCAAGCACGCACACACACATGCGCACCCACAAATACACACGCGGGCACGCACGCGCACATACACACACACTGAAGACTGCACCCAGAGGGTACTGTCCCACTTTCATGTTCTAGGTCTGAGAATGTGGGCCATCACATTTCGGGCGACCCTGGCAATCTAGGCCTATATAAAAACTTCATATAAATTTTATTTTTAAAAATGTCTTAAAGACATTTTATAATTTAAAGACACATAGCACAGTGCAGTCAGTGTTGACTCACTGTTATCAGTCACTAGCTCTCAGCTTAACCCTGCAAAAAAAAAAAAAAAGATAAAATAACGAACTATAAATAATGCGGATCAGACTAAACTAACTCTTTATGCCACCCCCGGTCCTAAAAGCACAGTGGATCCGGAATGTTCCAATATGCTGTGTTTTAACAAAGAGCTAATTATGCTTAGCACAAATACTTATTGTGGCATTCCTAGTAAGTCAATACTATTGAAAAAGAAAAAAAAGAAAGGAGGAAAAACAATTTAAAAAGAAAGTAAAAGATTAAGATCCGGTGACATGCATATCAGAGGAATGTACAATACAGTCAGCAGAGAGAGGAAAGTCAAGACAGCTGGAGATGGAGATACCCAGAGCGACTGGGAGGTCTTCTCAACGTACCATTGACTAGGCTGGCACTACCAGCAGCACCTGCAGACCCATCGGTAGTTATTGTTGCGATGGGGTGGGAGGACGGATGGGAGTGGTCTAGCAAGTCATAATGGATAAGAAGGGCAACAGTGAACAAAAATAGCATGGTTAGGAGCCTCATCACCATGATTAGCACTGATCTATGAACTGCTCCAACAGAAAGAACTAGAAGAATACAATCTATAAGGCATAACGACGTCCACAATGCAACATGACAGGTCACGCACAGTATGGATAAACAACAACACAATAAAGTAAAATATAACACAACACAATGACCGATGGCACTATAAGCAAGAATTGACCCATTTCCCTTTAACAAAACCTGTAACCAGTAAGGGAGGGGGGAAATCAACTTGTGAATTAATTCATCTATATAATGATTATAGATCATTGACTGCCAAAGAGGTCACGGGAAATGAAGCAACTATGCACTATGCACATGTATACTCTTATCAATGGCTACAGATTTTCAGGGAACAATGATATCAGCCCAGGAATACATTATAGATTAGTGCTTCATCTACAGACAAGTTAAAAGCAATGGAATTTATCAGATTGGTGTTTTTTTCATTTCTTAGTCAGTCACTTGGTAATTAAAAAAATGCCACAAGGCTGCAGTACAAGCAACAAGGTTCCGTTGTAAAACAACGAATGTTTGTAGGCATGTTGCTTGTCACTCATCTCGCTTGGGACAACTACACTGTGGTTTCCTCCAATCATTTAAGGCAGGGTTTCTCAAAGCAGTCCTCAGGGACCCCCTGGGAGTTGGGAGGGAACAAAAACATGGACTGTCTGTGGGACACCCAGGACTCGGTTTGAGAAACACTCATTCAGGGAGGAAGGATGCCACCAAACTCCACCTCCGACTGACACAAATTTTAGCTGAAGGGGTACAAGTGGAGGAATGCAGCAAGATACACTGCAACTGATCTCAGGTCAGTGGGTTCACCTTTGCAGTGAAAGAGGTCATCCTGCAGTAAAGCCTCTTCCCAAACTAGCCTTCACTGCAAAGGTGAAACAAAATATGTATCAGACCACTGTTGAGCAATAGCTTAATCTATATGTGATTATGATTTTAATCAAGTGACACTGGCAATTATGATTGAAATCAATATCGTTCCCGTGGCTGCAATTGCGTAGAGAAGAGCAGCGGGGGGCGATGCTGACATGCAGTGCGATGGCCCCTCATTCTGTCATTGGGGGATTCACCTCCAGGTCAGATCACTGGTACATAAATGTGATGCGTCTCCCTTTTTCTCCCCCCACACTTAAAAGGAGGAGATGGTAGCGCTCCTCCTTTTAAGCGAAAGAATCATTTGTGATAGAAGCTGAGTCAAAGATGGCGGGTGGTGGGGGGGGGGGCTGGAGTCGGGGCGATTTACAGGAGTGGTCAGTGGGCGACGATCAAACTATGATGGCACCAATAAAACACCCCCCCCCCCGTGCCCTCGGGGGGTGGAGGGGGGGTGCACGATGGTGCAGGAATATACTGTACCTGTAGTCTGCTGGCCATTCTCCACTGCCTCACCTGTATGGTGATTTCCAGAATAAGACAATAAGGCGGGTGTGACCAGATGCTCAGCGAGATGGTTACACTGCTAGCCCTTTGCGAGTAAGGGGGGGATTTAACACAGTCCTACAAACTGCTCTGCCCGTGCTGGCATAGAAATACGTCAGGGATGCTCACGGTATTGCGATATTATTATACCTGCATGGAAATCTATGCTGCTGGAAAATTATCACACCTGTACTGAATCCTTTGTTGATATTACAGAAAATACCCAAATGCTGGTCAAATATGAAAAATCATTTTAGACAAGCGATTTGTTTTACCTGCATGTGAAATTTGCACTTGTCAGACATTCCCTCCTTTGTCTCTAAAAATAAGCTAAATTTCTTCATTAAGTGCAAGTCCAGTAATACCCAACCATGTCCACTGTCAGAAAAAAAAACGCATCGCAAAAAATAAAAAAGTCATAAACATTTCATTGCGCTGGTGCGCATGATAATCACCTGAAACTAAATATCTCTCAAAAAACCAGGACTCTGAGAAATGAGAAATATCAAAATATCCCTATAACTTTTTACTCTGCAAATCCGAAACACCGGATGGAGTCTGAGTCCCATCAGCGCTTCTAAGTCCTGAACTGTACATGACACAGAATGTGACTGATGGACATACCTTTCTTTTCCTTTTTCTCCTCCTCTTCTCCACTGGCACCCAGAAGTGTGAAGATGATGCCCGTCTGGGAGTTGACCCCCACTGCAGTGACCAACATCCGCCCTGAGCCCTCCATCACGTGGGTACCTGTATGGGGGAGCCAGCTGTTCTGGGCATTTGGACACCAAACCCACAGTTCCAAGATTCAATGTTCCACAGTTCAGCTCCCAGACCCAATATGTGGAAAGAAAGCTATCCGAAGGGCCATTCTGGCCCTCTAAGATGGACTGATAAAGTTGGATCTCTGTTGCTTATGCGTTGGAAAAAGATACAGAGGTCATAGACAGGTGACATCGGTGTCAAAACAGCATAAGGTGGTTGACTGGTGCCAATGAGGACTGTAATATGACTTGTTTGATGCTTACTCACTCCTCCAGATGCAGTATATACTCATATATATGCAACTCTGAACCACTGAATGTAGGATTTGTTTCATACAACTAGTTGAGTATTCCGTGAAGACTGAGCACATAAAACAACGCAACTAAATCCCTAAGCAGATAATTTTATTAGTTGTTATTAATTCAAGAACTTTGACATTAGGAAAAATGCCTGCTTCATGTACTGTTAATTCTGAAAGTATCTCAAAATATAAGAACCACAATATTGTAAGGTCATATAATGTTAGTTCTTAGTTCTAAGATTTATGATTAAGACATCGGGCACAAGGGAGGACTTCAGAGATAGAGAGCACAGCATTGTGGAATCCAATGTTTAAATTTATGTAACAAAAATAGCTATTTATTCTCCAATCTGAGAAACAAGAAGTGCTACTGCACAAGATGGTAAAATAAGTTAGCATGGCAGCTACACATGCTGTTTTCCCTCTGAAATTATGATGAAGGTCCCTTTCCATCCCTCTGGAAAACATCAGAAAGTTGTGGGTTGAATGATTGATTCTGTGCACACGCCCCTCGCCAGCAGGGAGTAGCAAACAGGCATAATGTGATGGAACGTGGCTAGGAAAGGATGGCACGGTGACCTGGAAAATCGTGCCACGACCCAACAGTCCTCTGCTCCACAATGAGACACGAGGTCGAGCACAAAAGCCACACTGACCAGAGAGGAGCATGGGGTCTCTGTCCGGCGCTTTCCGTACGTGATCCGACTCCCCTGTTAAGGAGCTCTCATCAATCTTCAGATCATTTCCTTGTATTAAGACCCCATCGGCTGGAAGTAGGTCACCTTTAATGAAAAAAAAAACAATAAAATGCACAGCTATTGCATTGTTGACACAATCGGGGAAAGAAAATGCTAAATTGCATCTCCAACATGAGTGAAATTGTATTTAAGGTTCAATACATAATATCCAAAGTGAAGTTGGCCGTGCAGGCTTTGAGCGCCACTCTTTCCGCGTTTGTCAGGTTAAATGGATACCCCCCCCTCATCCTCTCTAATGGACTCAGCTGTTGCTGACCTCATCACACTTCAGTTAGGTGCGACCCCCTCCCCACCATGTTCCCCAATAATTGGTTTCATCAGGATATTAAAGCAGCCTTTGTGCGGGAGTCGAGGAAGGGGAGTATCTCTAAGACAGTCATGCCGATTTGAAGGGGATGTGGAAAAAAATATGGTTTTTCATGATAGTGAACAAATTAAGAGCAAAAGGGTGCTAACAGCTACAGGGGATGATTTTATTGGTGCCTTTGGGATGAGACAGAGAGGCAAAGCAAACAGTGTAGAAAACAACCATTGGGCTCCCTAACTTAAAAGAAGCAAACTGTGAACCCACGAGAGGTGAAACACTCCTTCAGGGTGCTCTCCCTAACAAACACAATGACCCCGTTTATACTTTCGATACAATTAGTTACAGTTGTGCAGACGGGCTTCTCCTGAACATCTATGTCCTCCCTCGTCAGTTTTAGGGTGATAGTATTTCAAAAATTATTGTGTGAACTTTGGTCTGAAAACCAATTCACAGAGATAATCTACAGCAGTGCGAGGTACTTTGGGATTCACCGTGACATTTTCTTTACACAGCTGGGAGAAACAGCCTTTTCGGTGCAGCCCCGGCAAATCAACGAGACCCAGAGGAAACACCTACCGTATTTGATCTGTGCGATATCGCCGACCACGATATCTGCGACAGGAAGCTGGATGACCTGGCATCCACGGACAACTTGGAACTTCTGCTCCTGCTCGATCCGACTCTGTAGACCCCTGAATTGCTTCTCCTTGCTCCAGTCATTGAAAGCTGTGACAAGCACAACGCAGACAACCGAGAGCAGGATGGCAGCGCCCTCGATCCAGCCGGCCTCCGATTCGCCCTCATCTTCGACACCCCCAGCAGCAGCCCCGCACGCTGTGTGGACACAGAAGGGAGGAGGCCATTACAGGTGTGGTCCCATCTGCCCTGTGGTCCCTCCGTGTTCAGGAAAACTCTCCTAGGACCTTACCTTTCACACACACAGGAGAAGGACTATTCAGAGAAAATCAAACCCAGCAGGTCACCATAAACAGAACCCCTTATCAAGCTGTTGCAAGGTACTGCAAACAGAGGATTCTAGTAAAACTATCTGGCACAACCATTATTAATGTGGGGAGAGAAATGTATCTCACCCAACCATTATTCTATACCCATCATGCCTGGCCTGCATTCATCTTTAAAAAACCCAGGGACTTCGGAAAAAAATGCTGGCACACGGTGTGGCACCATTACAATACCAAATGAGGCACCCTGAGGCCCTGATTAGACTACTAAGGTCAAGTCTAGTGTGGATTATCATTTGAATCCTTGCAGTTTAGAACTGTTGTCATTTAAAATAATTTGCAGAAATTCAGTAAAAAAAGAAATGTTTTAGACCACTGTGCCCGTAACAGGTAGGCTGCCATTAGCCCACTGCGTCTGTAACAGGTAGGCTGCCTTTAGCCCACTGTGTCTGTAACAGGTAGGCTGCCATTAGCCCACTGCATCTGTAACAGGTAGGCTGCCTTTAGCCCACTGCGCCTGTAACAGGTAGGCTGCCTTTAGCCCACTGCGCCTGTAACAGGTAGGCTTCCTTTAGCCCACTGCGCCTGTAACAGGTAGGCTGCCTTTAGCCCACTGCGTCTGTAACAGGTAGGCTGCCTTTAGCCCACTGCGCCTGTAACAGGTAGGCTGCCATTAGCCCACTGCGTCTGTAACAGGTAGGCTGCCATTAGACCCCAACCCTTTTTTCTCTGTTGTATGTTGCTTTGAATAAAAGTTTTGGCCAAATAAATTGTAATGTTGTATTCCATTACAAAAAGGGAAATAAGATGTAGTTTGTTTTACATTCCATAACTTGCAGAGTGGAAATAAAGACAGAGTGAATAAAATGAAACTACAGCGTGAATTGCAACAAAGATTAAGTGTATCATTCTGCTGCAATGGTTTGGGATTTCCTCAGGACTAAATAAGCTTTAGTTATATAATTTATAGAATTCGGTTAATTTATCTGTGATACTGTACATCATGACTCCCAGGAGACTGACAGCTCACGCCTTCTCTGAGTAGCTTAGATTCAGCACAGAAGGATCTGCTAAAAGGGCCAATGGCAGGACCTGCCTGCAGATCACCATGTCCTTCAAGGCAACCCTAATTCCTACTATGCCCCACGGGCCATCTGTGCCCCTGAGCCCGAGATAACACAGACGGCTGGCGCTACTCTAGGCCGGAGGACTTAACGGCTGAGCCCGTCGCCCTCTACAAACGTGGGTGCGCTGCGCACATTGGCCTTCTGAAGCGGAGTAAGCAGTACTTTCTGTGCGTAACGTATCTCGGCAAAGTCCGTGACCCAAAGGCTGAACAAAAAAAAGAGTGGGTCATGGCACACAGCGGAGAAGGTGTGGAATAATCCTCCCTTGAGTTGGAGTGGGTGTAGTGCATTGAGGGAGAGGCACATGGAAAAAGGATATCCAGCCAATCAAAATTCATTAAGAAAATTGGGCCAATAGCTGCATAGCTAGCAATCTGAATTTGCCATTAAATCAATCAATGAACGCTGAACCTTTATGAGCTTGTATGTTTTGACTTCTTCTTATAAGTCAACTTATTTTTTTTACTTTTGAATACAGCGTCTTGCTTCAGCTGATGTTTGGACAACAGTTAGACAAGATATCCGACAAGATCCTTCATGTTTTTCACAGAATGTAGCAACAATAAACTGAAGACCTAATATAACTGTAGGGGAACTCTGGAACTCCTCATAAGATTTCTCTGAGTGAACAGCTTTCCGGGGTCTTGGAGATAAATATTAAAATGAACTTTGCAGGATAGAGATTACTGCAGACAGCAGCCACCTTAATACTGGATGTTATTGCAAGAAAGACGACCTGTCATGAAGGAAACTGAAATGTTCAGGTCTTCCTAGCACAGACCAGCACGGGGGCTCCACGTCTGGGGGGGTGTTCATTACTGCCTCTGCTTCATCTATGTAAAGTCTGAATGTTCTCTTAGTGAATTGAACAGTTCACTGCTTCAGTCCAAAGACAGGCACCTAGGGTACACTGTATCTGTAAAGTGACCATCACTGTGACTGTGTGTGTATATACACCCTGGCTCACTGACCCCAGCATTGATCCCTGTGTTGCATGGGACAGGCTCCTGGGCCCCCACCCTGCCTGAATAGGATAAGTGAGCCTGAAAGATTGATTGATGGAATTCAGTTAGTCGATACAAGGATTACTTTCAGAATGCTGCAAATTCTGCACATCATTTCACTCCCGTAGAAACAATCTTTCTTACAGTTGTCGTTAATCCATTCTGTCTTGCTGTGAAAGTGAGATTGTGAAACATTTCAATATAATCAACATTTCAGCTATCGCCTTAATTAAAACCGATTTATGATGCTCCTCAGTTTTAAAGCCACATGATTTTTAAAGTGAGATAATTTTCATAGGTTTTAAACATCGTGCAATGTGAGTGATTTGCCAGCCTTATCATGTAATAAAATGACTATTTTTCTCTGAACTCGGTATTGATTCTGCAGTGACTAATATTCTCCTGGATTGCTGCATGCAGAAAATCTGTAATAGCATTATTCAGTCTGACCCCTCCGGTGTCTGGGAGGACTGTGGGACAGACGCAGCAATTAATCTTCCTTTTAAAAACACCAAAAAAAGAGAAAGACTCGCCACTTTTGTTCTCCCAGTGAGGCTGTGTGTGAGAAGTCTCTCTCACATTAATAAAACTGGGACATTTCTACACTCTTAAGTTCCAGAAATCCGGCAATTATTTATTTTTTGACCACCTACATTTGTCTTTCAGGTATCCCGTTTCATGTTTCCTCGACAGATCAACAGATCAGTGCTTCAGGCCTAAATGTAACAAAACCGTGAACACACAGGTATGAGAAGACGTTCTGAGCTCCGACTTATGAGACATTTTTGTTCACATTCTGTAATTTGTCATTTTTATTGCCATCCATCAATCATGCCGTATACTGTACTTTCCCACAGCTAGACCTTACTGTATGGCCATGCAAAATTAATTTTTACATACATTCACTTAATTTTATTATTATTTTTAAAATTTCAGACGTATGTATGTGCGGATGTAACTAGTAAGTTACAGAGGTCGTAAGTCAGGGACAGTCTGTAGTTCTTTTGTATCATCAGTGGCTAGCAGCTGTTAGCAATGGCAATCTTTTCACAGAAGTAATCATGAATTCACATCTGCAATATTGTAAAATAATTTAAATAACGCTACTTCTAGTGCTACGGAAATTATAATTTAAATGTAGACTCCCCGAAATATGAGGTCCTGTCCTAACTGAACCCAAAAACTGAGTATTCTCCCTCCATGTCACATTACACCACCATACTGGATTTGTTCCCCCCCACCATAAACATGCTTCATGTCATACAATAACATGCTGTTACTGTAATGTTTTTAAACGCTGTTTCTATTGCATCTACAGCAACCCAACATAAACACGTCCAGACAAGACATGAGCCTCAAAACAGCACAACTCAAATATACTGTAAACGATCCAGACGCTAATTTATTGTGTGTACCTTCAGTCTGGGCACAGTAACAGAGACAGATTCTCTCCCAGAACATTCTGGTGCACTTGCACAGTGACAAGTGCCTGAGGCAATACCACCTGAGAAGATACAAAACCAACCCACCTCTAACCTAGGTCCAAATGATGGACTCAGGGAAAAAAAGTGTAACAGACAAACAGTTTAAACAAACATATAAAATAAAGTGTTTCACGATACATTAAATTAAATGCAAGAAATCGATGCATAAAAATACTATTATGATCTCATTAGATCAGCATATCAGGCATTATGAGCCATATCACAACCATCGGATGAACTAAATTCATCACAAGCTAGAACATAGTCACACAGACCAGTCTTCATCCTCAGTAGAAGCCACAAAACTATTATCCTGCATTAACACAGTCTCTCTCCCTCTGTCCAAACACCCTCCCTGTGGCATTTGCCATTGTCAAAAGAGTCTTACCACTGGAAGACTGTCAAGGTATAAGTGACAACCAAGATTCTCCAAACCTAGAAAGACAAGTGATCTCACCAACGGAAAGCAGCTAAGAATCCGAGCATGAGCAGGAGGCTCAAAGTATTACAATCTTAAAGATACATACATACAGCTCTGGAAAAAATTAAGGGACCACTCTATACTATTAAATAATTTGCATTTTTAAATCATGGTTTAAACCTGGTTCTGCCGGCAGAAGGCTGTTTCTATGCTCAAAATTTCGAAGACATCAGTACACAAGAATAAGGTGACGCAGGAGACACTGGGAACGACCAGGAACCAGACAGCTAATGGGCAGAAGTGACTTTTTAATGTCAGAGATGGTTGTTAACTTATCCAAGTTTCTCACGATTGGTAGGATGACATCAAGTGACCTTCATAAGGAACGGGAAACATTAAGTGGTGTGACGTGTAACTGCTAGGACAGTTCATATCAGGCTCCTAGAAGCAGGAATGAAGACCCATAAAGCAAGCAAGAAGCCCTTTTGTATATTTTACACAGACGCAAACCCATAAATAGAGAAATTAGTGAAATTGAAAGTTTTGCTGTGGTCTCTTAATTATTTCTAGAATTGCATATCGAGGCAATTTACCCTGGATAGTACAGCCATTTCAGTCGACAATTAGTGTCAAACTTGGCCTCTCAAATACAATCGTTCCATGAGCTAAAATTCAAGATTGTGTTCAAGGAGGGACTGAATTTGAGACGGTTATGCTGATGGATATAACTCCATCAGCATTCGTAGCACACCAGCTTAATGGTTATGTGTCGACATTTAATGGGCTGTTCTGATGTATGGAGCTCACCTTGAGCATGCCCCTGTAACGACATGCATGCCACACACCTCACTGACTCCCGGCTTGGAGAATACATCCAGCCCTCAGCCCAAGCAGTCCGAGACTAATCAGCACCCAACCCCCCCCATCTAAACCATTTGAAATGGCCTCATAGGAAATAATCTTTAATGGTTCAAAGTTTAACAGAAAGCTGAGATACAAGGAACACACAGGATGCCATACCCAAGGAAGGGCGTGAGGATGCAGTCAGGAATAAAAGTTAATACTTAATGACCCACTAAAACTCCTTGAGAACATCACCTCCAGAAGAAGCGGGCAATTTTTCTCCCCCAAGACCTACGCCGGTCGACTAAATTGGCAACAATTTATAATTGTTTCTTTTGAGTCAGCTGAGTGGCCATGACTTCTGCTTCTTTGGGCGAGATAATTGATCAGCTCCTGCTTCATATCACCTCTGTGATGAGCAGCGTTTAGCCGGCTCCCCTGAGACTGATCCTCCTTCATTTCTCTCCGGCAGACACCACAGCATGGCGCTGAGAGCCACGCCGGGCTCAGACGGTGTACCGTCCCTTCTGCAGGCTAAGTACTCCAGCACAGAGCAGCCTCTTCATCTCTGGCAGCCTGGTGAAACCTATGGATCCCTCTTCAGAATAATGAGGAGGGAATATCTGTGGTATCTATCTGGGACAAAGTCGCAGATACTGCTGAGACTGATGTAAAATGTGATATTTAAGGTTTTGTGGAACAGCTTACCTTCGTCAGTCAAGGACTGCTCATACTGTGCTATTTTGCTTATGTTCAAAATCATGCTAAATTATGAATGCTTATAAATTCTGAATTTCAGGTGGAGGTTAGTCAAAATAATGATGCAAATTTCTTCTCAACCAAGTTCACCGATCCCCTGAAATATATCCCAAGAACCTATGGCTTAAGGCTCCTGTTATGGAAAAATTTAAGGGTGGATTTACCCCTATTTTAAGAGCCAATAAAAAGCCTATATAGTGGACAACTGATGAGGATTCTGTGTGCTTTCAATCAAACATGAATAAGAGGATAATGAAAAGAGCTTGAGCAGCACCTACCTTCACTTCCTTCCCCTGGTGGCTGATAAAATGAAAGGCCCAGGGAGATGATGGCGGCAATTTCTAGAATAATAAGGGTCACGTCTTGCAGTGCTTCCCACACTAACTGTAAGAAAGTTTTTGGCTTCTTTGGAGGTATAAGGTTTCTCCCAAAAATTTCTTTCCTTTTGTCCAGGTCTGTGGCAACCCCAGCCAGGCCTGCAGAAAACAAGAAGAAATCAAATTCAGTGCATTCTCGAAAAATAAATTCACAAAACGCAGAAACATTTCTATCATGCATAAAACATTGTCAATCATAAATATACATATATAAAAAACTTGAGAACTTAAACGTAAACTTCATTATCTTGCAAAGTAATAAATACATGCAAAGAAAAATATACAAAATATTAAATTTATTGCTTTGTAAAAAATGTTAAATATGAATAATCAATGGCTGCCACAGAAATAAACCTGAGGCTTAAAGCTTACTCCAGGATAATTATGTTTTTTCTTTATAATACACATATATAAACATGTACTGTACAAGCCCAGAATATAACTGTGCTTAATACAGAAGAAAAGGAAGCCTAATGCGTCAGCACCTCAGGAAACCAAACAGTGTTTCATAAGCCTTCGGATCTGAAAAAAAAGCTCTCTGTAAGGCTGGGGCCTGGTGTCCCCCACGCGCTCCCACCAGGGGCTGACTCATCAGCCGCGCCGTTCGCCTGGCTTACATAAGCCCCGTGCAGAGGAGAGAGCCCCGACCTTCGACCCTGGCCCTCCTCTGCATGCTCAGCATGCCACGCAAACAATCCTGACACCGGCGGAGCGCCTGCGGGCTTCCCCACGCCGTCGCGAGATGCACTCAGCAACAGGAACCTGGCAACCGATTCCAATTCGAAAGCTTATTCACAAACCACACCTGCGTAATACTGAGGTGACAGGACAACTGCAGTCTGAACAAGAAACAAATTATTAACATTTGGGCACATTCACATAATACAATATCTCTGATTAGCAACAATCAGCTTCAAAATCCCAATAAAATGTATTATTAAGAAAGATGGAGAAGATCGGTAACCCAACACTGACAGGGTTCAAATCTGCTTCCTGATATTCATAATTCTTTAATGGCCTGTCTGATGCCACCTTCCATACCATAAGCGTCAGCCAACAGGTCTCTGTGGAGTTTAAAGTAATTGATATAGCCACTAATATAAAGTAGCACCACTCTTTACAGTCCCCCCCTTAGTCTCATCACAAAATGGCCATTTCTCACAACAACAGAGCAGCATAACCTCAGGAGAATAACATGCAGCAGATGGTGAAATCCTGCATCCTTTGTATCGCCTTGTTTGTCTCACAGGGTAAAATAAAAACAACAAAATGTACATCCACTAAGAGCTACTGTAAATTTTAGTCTTTGGAGAGAAGAGCAGGCGTATGACCCGGCAGGTGAGATACAAGCCATTAGCACAGATGCCAGGAGGACAAATGAACCATGAACGAGAAAATAATTTATCAAGCATATAGTATCATATACAAACGCACCAACTGCAATTTATTCATCTGCTGGCACACAGTATTATATGTCCAGCTTGTGCGTCACAGAAAATCCTACCAGCGACATTCCAACTGCACAGCTGAAACATTTACTGACACGTTTGAGCCTCCCTTTGAAGTCGCTGCTCGTCATTTTGGCCACTCAACCTTTCCTGTAATGCCGCTGCCCAGAGATCAGGTTCAGAAACTACAAATCCAGACAAAGGTTTTGTTTCAACCAACCAGTTGACTACTCCATGAACATGACTCTTTACAGTCAACCACTGAGCAACGGCCTGCAGGGGGCAGTATTTTGGCATTGCACCGCTGCTGCTCTTCAAACGGCTGCAAAGGTGACAATAGCTGCTGGGGACCGAAGACAAACCATGATGTGAATATCAGAACTATATGGAAATGACACACTGATGTCTAACGGAGGAAAACAGGACAGCAAATGATTCACTAAAAAGAAAATATTACTCCAGCAGCTTATGTACAAGAGAAAGCATCATATTTTATTGCAGAAAATCTTGAGGCACAAAGAAAATATGACCTTTAAGATTAATGTCATGTATCCATAAAACAAACAAGCTTAGCGCCCTGCAGTAAGAAAACTTCAAGTCCAGACATATTTACCAAGTAAGCATACTTAAACAGAAGATGGACAGTTTTCAAGTGTGGTATTTTTCAGTCTTGTAGACTGAACAAAGGTACCAAGAGGTGTTTGCTTGAGCATCATGCAGCATTTTACAGCCACAATTCTGCATTAACTGATTGATTGAAGAGTAAATTACAGTAGGGGGAAATACCATGAAATACCATGTCCTGGTCACAGAAGGTGTGCCCCGGTGAAATTTGACTGTTTTGGAATGGCTTTCTGTGGTGAATGCATAGTGAATATGTTTGTATAGAATTCCATACAATACTACAATATCTCAGAAATATCGCAAATTACCTTTGTGTATGTCTTTTATAAAATACTGGCTTCCAATTCATGGAAACACTGTCACATCATGTATTAGGTAGCCATTATGTTAGAAAATATCCACAGTGCAACAGCCATATTACCTGTCACGACAAATCGTTCATCCATCCATCCATTCATCCATCCATCCATCACTTACTCTGATTGGCATCACAGGACGGTAAATGTCATTGTACCGATTACCTGCTACAACCAGTCTGATCTCCTCCCAATCTTTTCACCCTCTAAAATATAACTTATGCATTGTGCACTGACCCAAATATGAAAAACAGAGGTCCAATCTTTTTCCTCTTCCTCCACATGATAAATGTATTAATTATGTATAAATAACAACTGTTTCTCCGGTCATCTTTCCTTTGCCAGCTTGGAAACACACATATTGTATGCAGTCGCCCAAGGCTGGTGAATCGTTTGCACCATCACTTGCTGCAGGGGTCTTCACTGTCCTGCAAATGGTCTGGAAGAAACTGCATTCAAGGACGTTCGATATAACGAGGACTTTTCTGCATCAGAAAATTTGATGTGACAAATGCATCAGATGGACCAGCCTGATGGGAGAGATGCGAGAGGGTTGAAGCCTGTTTCGCATGGGATATGTACCGTGTGGAGAGTACACTTCATGCAGTCTTAAAGCCATCAGTGCTTCCCTGACCTCAGTGTCCACACTCACCACTTGTATCCCTGACTGTATTCCATGAATCAATGTGTCTAGCTCGTTTAATCATCCTGACTGTATTATGATCCTTGCGCAAGGTACTTATTCTATCCCAATATTCTATTGTGGCTCTTATAACTATGACTGATGCTGTACACTTTACATACTACATTTCCCATGAATCCTTGCCCAAATATTAAGGGGTTTCAACCTTTCTTAATCCTGGAACAACAAAATGGAAAAAAAAACTGAGCAGAGCTATGGACTAATCTGTGGTTACATGAATAATTGGAAAAATGGCTTTAATATTTCTTTCTCTGGGTGGGGGTTGTCCTTGATTTTTTGCTTAAAGTGCCTGAGAATACTGACATTTCTGTCAATCTACTGTATGAAACGTCTCTGCAGACTCGGGTTCAAAACCCCTGACCTGGAGGGTTTCAGGATGGAAAAGTCCAGAATGAATCACTTTGGCAAATATGAGCTCAGGCCCCACACTCCAGGGACTATACAAAAAAAATGTTAATTTAATTATGTACTTCAGATTAATGACAAGATAAAAGCAAACTAGCTCCGATAAGACTTCTATCACCACAATACCAGTAAAATATTTTGGTAATTTCCCATCTATTGGACACACATGACGAACATGGGCTCATCGGACACCTGGAGTCATTAAAAGTCCTGCCAGTAACTTCATAAAGGCACACATAACAACGGAATACAGAGTGCAATGTGCAAAGCCTCCGCCCTTGTGAGCAGACATCACACACCGCTGGGTGCTGACACGCAGGAGTGAGGTGTGCGCCATGTCAGCGGTTTTGGCAACTTGGGGGGGAGGGCTACTGACCTTGGCCCCCCAAATGGGGCAGGGACACACGCTCTGTGAAATCAAACTCACACAGAGACCTGCCACCTGAGATATTAGCCTCTTTGTTCCCAGAATGTGTTTGGTCCGTATAACATGTCAACAACGCCGCCCCCCCCGGTGGTGCTACAGTGGGGTTAGGGGATGATCTAAGTGCATCTACAGGGCTCGGCTACAAAACACACCCCTTTTTTGTTAAGGCTGCAGTGCTTTTCAGCATTTCCTAAGCCAAGGACCCCCACATAAAAACACACCAGCGACCTTCTACTAATGCAAATTAAGAAATAAGGACCAATGAGGGAGTGGGGGGTTCAATAACTCTTTCTCGGGGGAACGGGGCGCAAACCCCACCACATCACTGGAGTAAGGGACAGGGAACAAACCCTGCCACTTCACCAGAGCAGGGGTCAGGGAGCAAACCCTGCCACATCACCGGAGTAAGGGATGGGGAGCAGACCCTGCCACATCACCGGAGTAAGGGACAGGGTGCAGACCCTGCCAGGTCACTGGAGTAAAGGACAGGGAGCAAACCCTGCCACATCACCGGAGTAAGGGATGGGGAGCAGACCCTGCCACATCACCGGAGTAAGAGACAGGGAACAGACCCTGCCAGGTCACTGGAGTAAGGGACAGGGAGCAGACAGAGAGACACTGCTGATGGAAGCACTAAGCTAAACACTGCTGTAGGATCCCCACCATGTTCGCCAGAGGTTACACAGAGAGCTTCTGTTTGAATGGATTAAAAGCACAGCTTTATCAGTAGTCTCAGTACTGTACAATTACTTATCGTTGTGACAGAGCACATTGCAAACCAGAAAAAGGATGTTATTGGTGTAACGTTCTTCTGGTAATCCATGCAAAAATCCAGTTTTTTAAACCCTAAAAATATGCAGGGATTTCATGGTGGTCCACATGTCTAATTTAGTTATTCAACAGCAAAAAAAAAACAACAACGCAATACATGACTTACTGTATTTGCGATTAAAATTTACTCGGAAGAAATGTTCCAGTAATATTTAGTATAAATAAGATTTAGGCAAATTTTTTAGAACTGCTGACCAGCACAGTGCATTGATAGGTCAATGCTTTATTAATCCTGAAGGTGATGTGTTTTACAGAATGAAGGCAAGGGCTCCTGGAAATTCTGGAGTCTTAGGGTGACTGAAAAACAGATGACGTGTCAGAAGTGAGATGGCAAAGGACAGCCAGAAGTCCATCACATGCAGAGAGCACAGGCCGAATCCCACCTCAGGGGAGGATC
>JABFDZ020000131.1:6936965-6963154 GCA_019775955.2 Pollimyrus isidori
CCCCCCCCCCCCCCCCCCCCCCCCCCCCCCCCCCCCCCCCCCCCCCCCCCCCCCCCCTGGACAAATGCTTAAACTGTGAGACGTGATTAGTAAAAAATCATTAGGGAACCAGAGACCCTTTGGAGGCTGAAGGCTGATGAACAATTCATGGGTGAGAGCGATGGAGCTGAGGTTATGGAGGCTGATGCCGGAGCAGATGTGGAAGCATGACTGTGAGCCATGGAGAAATGCAATAAGCCAGAATGATGCAGGTATTATATATGGTGCATTTATCTTGATGTGCAGTACAGTGAGTACCAGATAAATGGAATGCTGTACAGAATAGCTGTCACAGGGCAAATGGCTAAACAAATCACTTTAATATTTATGTATGGAGTCACCGTGTAAGCAAATCAACTACATTTTTCCATATAAGCTGGATATTCCCGATGCGATCAATCGGCAGACTTCAGCGCTGTTGTTTTCCACTTGCTAAGGAACTACGAAATGATTCCTGGTTATATGCTGGGACAATTGATTTCACTTCTGCAAACATTTTCCCTCAGCAAAATGATGCGTGACACCCGAAGTTCCTTCGTAATAGCAATCCTGTATAATTTAATTTTATCATTTAATATGTGCATATTATTTAATTCCATATGTTATGAATACTGTTTGTTCTGGAAAGTGAATTGGATGTTTTAGTCAATATTAAAATTGCATGTTCTCCTTATCTAGAGTCATGCTGACGTAATGGTGCCCTTCTGTCGTAACCTGCTCCTTCCCTATCAACAGATTTCCATCCGACTGAGAATCAGAAGACTCTTTTTTTTTTTTTACATTTAACCTTTCTGTTACGCCGCCTTTCAGCCTCACCCCTGATAAATAATAGATCTACCCTAAAAAAAAAAAATACATCACTTCAGTGTGCAGTGGGAAAGAGCGACTTGGGAAATGTGGTTTATTTTTAGAAATAGCACAGTTTGGGGGGGGGGTGCATTTCACTGAAATGTAATGGGCTACCAAACAGAAATAGAAATGAGAGCAAAGAATGTCATGGGGGAGGACAAGAGAAGAAAAAAAAACAGTACGCTCCACCGGCAAATAGCGGGTATGGCGTGGCTAGAACACCTGTCAGTGCATGGTTGCATAGCCGACCTTTAACAATGATATTATAATGATCAGGATAATGTAACACTGCAACCTTGGCCCTTGGTGCTATTATTATTATTATTATTATTATTATTATTATACCCATCCATCTTCTGTAACTGCTTATCCTATGTAGGGTTGCAGGGGTCCGGAGCCTATCCCCCGATTTATTATACTCCAAAGTGAATTACATAACATACACAACTAATAGTTGTTTTTGTTTTGCACGCCCGCAATTTTTTACCATAGTGACTTGCCCGAAAGGTATAACTCCTGCCCCCCTTCAGAGTCTCAAACCAGCGACGAAGTACAGTTCGCAATGCACAAATTAGCCGTGTCTAACAAGGCAAGAGTGTTTCCCTGAAAGACCTCTCGCAGCCACTTTCCCCGCATCATTATGCGCCACATTGCGTGTAAAATAAAAATGGCTTCTGTTGTTTATTTCCATTGCTGTCGTATATATATCCTCTCCCTACATCCATAATGAGTCACCGAGGGCTAGTTCCGAGGTTATTTCCCTCAGTGTTTGGATGTGTGTTGCCAAGATATGCACCTGCTGTACCTCACATTGGAGGATAAAAGACGTAAGAGAGCTTCCCGCTCCAGCTCTGGGACGTCTCAGCAGCTCACCGGTCCTGTTAGAAATGCACGTTGCAGAGCACCACCTGCTCCCCTGACCTCTCCCACGAGCTCCGGGACAGCCTGCACGCGGGCAGTGTGATGGACACACGCCCGGACCCCCCCCTCCATCGCCCACGCACCCACTTCCCCTGACTGAGGCCTAGCATCCCTCACGCTGAAAATCAGTGTATCGCCATCCGTCACCTTCTCCCATCTGCCTAGCAAAGGATTTTGCCGAAATTCCCGTCTTACTTTGATTTTCACTGATTGGTATGTATTTTTCTAAGTTGAACAACCTTAAGTCCCTACCAAAAGAAGAGCAGCCGCTCCCTACGCATCAAATGGCAAAGTCCTCACTCCCACCGCCTCATGAAATATTATTGAGTGGACCGCTTCTTCCAAAGCATCTGACGTGGCCACCTGATGTTTCTTGCAACTTCGACTTAATCGGTGAGGTACATGAAGATCCTCACAGGGGAAGAGTGTGAAAAAGTGAAGGAGAATATGGCTCAGTAGTCAGCTTATTAACATGAAAAGACGCAATCGTTTGTCTTCATTATCAAAGGGCACTTTCAGCACCGCTGAACTGCTTGGAAGGTGCTTTCCACCCAGTTACCATGACGCCAATTATACCTGTGGTTACTGGAGCAACAAGCGGGAATGATGCTGCATTGTGTCAGGCTGGGAGACGTAGACCTGCACTATGGTCACTAAAGGCTTCCTGTGGTTCATCAGTCAGAAGCCTTTGCTCCTCACAGACTGGTTTTACCGTGAAGCCATGTGTCTGGCTGTCCTACATATCTTGTTGAATGACAATGGCATCTACATGACTATAAGACACAACACTCAAAAGTTGCAAGACAGAAAGCAGTTTTTGCTACAATTGCCTAATTTTGTATCCTTCTTTTTGTCCAGTTCTAGCTACTAAGGGAGGAGTTATTAACTACTGCATCCTCTAGTTCTGTAAACTAACATTCCTACATAACAGCAAGGTGAATCTCTTATGATAGCTCGGGGCAACAATTTTTTGATTTTGTTTTTTTTAAGAACATGGTTATGTAATCAGACATCTGAGGACCTGAAAAGCTCCTGCCACAAAAATGTAATGGGACAGAGAGGTGAGGTTTTACTTTCCATCGAGCTCAGATGAAGAAGTTACCACTGGCCTTCTCCAGTGTGAAACAGAGCCGGTGAATGTAAATAGACTCAGTGGCGACAGCCATATAACGAATTAGCGGTGTGACAATTTACAGCTAATGCAACACGTTCACAACATGCAGGAGATGCTATTGATTTTTTCTTTTATGATCATGGTTCAGTCAGCAATACGACACACGCCAAGGCTTAGCACTGCTTTAATTCCGTGAAGTAACATATGTGGAGTAACTGTCTCTTTGGTTGCCCTGGAGACATTTTATTTAATAACTTTTTGTTGAAGTGCTTGTTAGGCTGTAGAGAGCCCAGAGAAACAGGGACCCATATGACCCCCCAGCAAGTTAGACCTTTGTGAAATTCAAGGTGTTGTGAGGTGGCCGTGAACACGCCTGCCTGATGTGCAAAGACACAGACTCACCCTCCGTCGGCGACGTTTGCAGGCGCTTGCAGAGTCCCTCCACGTCCCCATAGTCCTCCTGAATTTTGACGATGGCGTCGTTGCCCCGCAGCTCCATGAGCGTGCGGAGGTCCATGAGGGAGCAGCCGAAGCCGCCGGCATGGCTGCCCTCGTTTCTTTGGTTCTTGGCGTAAAAATCGCTGTTGGTCATGTCCCCCATGGTGTCTCGGTTATCGCTCAGAAGCTCGAGCTGCGAGCGGTGACAGTGGTATCAGGAAGAAAAAAATAAAAACAGAGAGCCACCGCTGAAGAAGTCTTAGATCACTGGGTCGGGGTGAGAGACGGTAGGGGGAAATCCAGTCCAATGTCTGAGGTGCAAGGAGGGATCCTTCTGATTCAGAGAAAAGAGAAACGAGTCCATCCAGGAGCACTAGAAAAGCCAAGTAGAAGTCCAGGCAATTCCTACGTTGAGGGCTGCAATCCTCTTCTTCTCCATGTGTAGTTTCCCATTCTGCTTGTGTCAGCCTGCTGCTGTCTACATGGTGATCCTCTCCATTACTCCTTCAGAGAGAGAGAGAGACAGAGAGAGAGAGAGAGAGAGAGAGAGAAGCAGGAGGGAGGGAGGGAGGGAAACAGAGAGAGATGGGGATGAGGATTCGGTCTCACAAGCACAGGGAGACATACAAAGGACAGAGACACGGCTGCATCATGCTAGCGAGCCCCGTGGGGGGGTTGTGGTGGAGCTCCACGCCGGATGCAGTGTCCGGGCAGCCGTTGTCATGCGGGTGCCTGGGCTCCTCTGACACAAGCGGCAGCAGCGGTGCCACACGGTGAACTGTCCCCGGATAAGGCGGCTCATTAATATTAATGAGGCCATTGATATTAATGAGCCAGCTAACCACTCGCGCCTTTCAGCTCGCCTCACAATGTGACTCTGATCCAGTGGCGCGCATGGCACTGCGCTCTCGCCACTATGCGGGCCGATTCAGGAGACGGACAGATCTCTCCCCGCTTGAACACACGGAACACGGCTGAATGTTAATGCTGAAAAACCTTGTTGTTGCTTAAGCCTTAGATTGCTTTCCTGAGCGTTGTTTGTTTTGTTGATTTTTTGACTGTATTTACGTCATGATTGCTCCGCTGTTGGCTCAGCTTGGTTTGAAAGTGACTGGTATTTGAGCCAGATTTGAGCCAGCAGAGCTGACTGGGGCGGGGGGTAGCGGGGATATTGTCGGGGCTGTCAGAAGCTGTTTTCAAACCCACCATCCCATTGAGCATGAGTTGTCAGCTGTAACTAACAGATACTCCTGGTCCCGCACACTAAGCTCTCCCAGTTTTTGGCTATGGTGACCCTGACGGATGACTCAAAATCAAAATCTGACCGTCAGATCAGAAATCGGCAATGTGCAAAATACGTACACATTCCATACAGCATGCTGTGTTGAATGCTATACCGCTGGAACGAAGACAATGGGTACTCACGTCTATTTGCATTGTCGCTAATCCTGCTGTCTTTTTCAAACATGGACCCTGACGTACTGGAGTGCTCATTTTTGCCGCTACAAACACATAACATATTGGGTCCCCGTTACAGACCAATCCGATTTTGTTAAAAAAAATATTAGGGAGCTTGAAATGATCCTAACTTTCCCCTCACCCTTTAGGGTACCCCTGGTGATGTGTCTTTTTTTTAAGCATGAGAGATAGAGTGAGAGGTATGCCTTGACATAACAATTTCCCACAGGATAAATAAAGCCTATCTTATCTTATCTTATCTTATATCTTATCTCGTTTGTAGGCGAGTGACCCCAGCCATGCTGTGTTTCCAGTTTTACACTACACTGGCACACATGACTTATACTGAGAGGTCCCCTGTCATCCATCATGGTGAATGACATTCCTGATGCCCATTTTACCCACAGCATTAAGTTACCAATACACCACAAAACTTTCCTAACCCTTACACTTTAACTTTGGCACATACCTGTACTCACAATGCACATTAGAAAAACACCTTTTTTTTGCATTCTTAAATGCTTTTTTAAATAGCTACTGATCAACTCACTCTGAAAGCTATGCCAGATGCCCAGCTCATTCAAAGCACTGTTTGCTTTTTTTTTTAGTTATCCCATTAGTGGTAAAGCCGTTCGTATATCAAATAAACTGAAACACGTTTGTTGGTGAATGTCCAACCTCACTGGATGGTTCCCTGAAATGTTAAATACGTGAGTGAGGAACTAATTGCAGCCCAGCATCCCTACCACTCATTTGGGCTGCCTCCGAATATGCCGTCCTCAGACATGACCCGAGGCTGTTTGGCGGAAGGTGACACTGCAATTTCCCACAATACCCGGTAGACTCCCAGAAATCACGAGGATACCTCCTGGGTAACCCCCAGGTAAGTCAGAAACCTGCACACATGCACTTCTCTCCTGTGTAATACCTTTTCTGGGCTAGTGATGCTGGGCAATGGTCAGTAAAAGCTAAGCAAATTCTGCTACCCAAAGCTGACCCCAGCTAACTCTTGATCCAAATATGGCACTGATCATTTTTTTCACATACAATAATCATAATCAAATAGAGTAAACATATCAGAATATAGTTGGAACCTTTATTTCTGTTTTGTTTCTTGACGAAACATGTTTGTCTTACATGCTATAAACAAAAGCACAGAACACAATGGAGCGTAAAAGAATGTTGTGCTCCAAAAGCATTCCAGTGCCATTCTAATCCGTATAATACTTCCAGCAGCATTTAGAGGAAGATGTCAAATGTAAGGAAATAGCAAGGGTGAGGGGTGGGTTGCGGAACGTAAAGGTGTCATTATATGTACCTGTCGTTTGTACTTAGGGTTTTCTTTTCCTTTCAAGCTTCTATCAATTTCCGCCCAAGTAAACCGGGATAAAAACATCAGTGTAACAGACAAAAGAAAGGAGAAGCCATAAGGGAGATTATCTAATGGCAAAATGTGAACAGTGAGTAGTAGTCAGAGGGCAGTAAATCCAGTCCAGCTCTCCCACAGTCTTCATTTTCCATGAACTGATTAAGAGGAAAAGGTGCATCACCAGCTGCAAAGAGCAGGGCTAAATGCACACAGGGGAGCACGTCACTGGACCATGATTATATCTTTCCTTTACCCCACTTAGAACATGACCTGTACATTACATATCTGCAATGGGCAGACAATCAGTGGGGTACATTACCTGGTGCTCTTTGTTTCCTGGAATGGGCTTCAGCCACACCCCCCTGCCCCACCACACTCCCCATGACACATGGAAGTGGTTGGAAAATGGGTGGATGAATGGATGATGTGCTTTCATAGCCACACTGCCACTGAACATCTCCAACCCTATAATAATTCACCAACCCTCTGAAACTCACCTTGATTTGGTACTTCAGTAGTGACTTGTTTTATTATTTTTGTGAAATAGGTTTTCTGAAATATCCTAAAACCTTCAAATATGTGAATGAGTCATCAGAAATACAGTGGCACCGCGGAATATGTCCTTAATTCGTTCCAGATTCTTGGATTTACAAACAGGACGCATACCAAACTAATTTTTCCCATAAGAAATAAAGGTAATATATAAAATCTGTTCCCATGAAAAAAAATCCTATTGTTATTGGCATATTATATATTAATGGTGTCTTGTACTTGCTCGGTCATGGAGGGGGGAAGCAGCACAGCCGGGAAATCGGGCGACCAAGGGATTTTAATAAGAAAGCAACAAGGAACACTATACACCATAAAATGGATGTTAGACCTTATTGGCCGGACTGGGGAAACGTACCTAATGCAGACTTAAATACATTGAGCTAAAGAGAGCAACAAGAAACAGCTGATTAACACGGGGATTCCACACAAGGTAGATGAGGGGGCGTGGCGCACGGAAGGAGCAGACGAGCGGAGCGTGTCAGTTGGGGTTGTATGAAATAATTCAAACACTGCATAATACTAAAATACAAAAGCAATTGCATGAAATAAATGAAAAGAGAGTTATAGCATGGGTTGTTCACTGAATGGTAGCAACTGGCGTACTAAGCAGTCCTGACTATGTCTCGAGAGAGGTAAACAAAGGTAGCGTGCAGTGTTATCACTCAATTCGACCTATGCAAGTCCTAGCACGCGAGTCATATTCCAATCAAAGGTCATACACCAAGCAAAAGCTTTCGCGTCCAAACAGGATGTATACCAAGTTGGGCTTATTCCAAAGTGGACGTATTATACCGAGGTACCACTGTACTTTTAAATTCTATTCCTACCTGTCCATCAGCATTCTTCTCAAGAAACTGTACAAAGGTCCGAACTACAAGGCTTCATTGTACTGTTTAGATCCATATCACCAAACAGGTTATTCACTGTGACCAGCCTGGGGCATGTCTCAGGAATGCACGGTGAACAGGATGCCAGTCCATCATCATACACACACACAGCGAACATTGCAGACACCAGTCCAACTAAACATATGTGCTTGGACCTTGGAGGAAACCCACACAAAGACAGAAGATATGAACTTTACACACACAACATCCTACAAGAACTGAAGCCACGGTTGTGAGTCTATGTGCAAGTGTCATATAGACATCCAGAATCACCAGCCATCATCTTCCTCATAACGCAGCTCTGGCACAGAACTGGATTGCGAAGCTTTATTGTAATTTGAAAATATGTAGACCAGGGGTTTCAAATTCTGATCCTGGAGAACTACTATCCATTAGGTTTTCTATTCTACCTACCTTCTTCTGAGCCACACTTGGTCCTGATATTTACAGAAACAGGAAAAGTGGGGTCAGGAGGAGAGATGCCCATTGGTCACATGTAGCCACTGAATAACATGACATCAGCTGGGGTTTATAACGTCTTTTAAAGTTTTGTGTAAACTAAGCTGGAGTCAATCTTGAAGGAGGAGAATTGAAACTTCTACAACAGTATAGTGTAAATGGGTGAGACAGTCATTCAAGGCAAGGTACAGGTATTTGAGGCCTTAATACATGCTTTTATTTCCAAAGCAACACTTTATAGGAATTGAAGAGTATCTACAAGTATACAGGCCTAACTCAGGTTAGTTAAAGTATGTGCCCTACAATGAACTGGCATCCTGGTCCGCAGCCTTAAAGATCACTTTTGTTTTTCTAGTAATTCAGCATCTTGCACCTCCCCCCATCCTCACCTCTGACCAATCTCTTACTCCACCATGACAGATGGACGGGAATTTACTTGGCTACTAGTCATATTTATTTAAATATAACCCAGAACACGAACGTGTTTGATGTAAAGATGAGACACTTCTATTTTTTTTTCCAGCTCTAGACTTGCCCAGACTCTCTTTGAAGCTGATGTCAGAGAGAAAACTGCTGGCCAGGTTTCTCATCATCCAACATTCACAGAAAAAAAGGAAAACCTTCCTCACCTACCAGGTGCAGAATCGAATCAATTCAGCCCACATGGACCTCACGGCAGACACAGGGCCAAATTTAGCATCTGCGTTCACCCAGAGTTCAGCTGTGGACAGAGTTTCCTAAAGCCCCGGAGCTTCACGTGTTCCGCTCTCTCCGGCTTGGACACCTGCACTTCCTCCCGGGCACCCTGAGAGTTCCGCTGTCCGGTGGCTGACAATTCTCACTTCTCGACGCTAAACATTTTACGCTCAAATCAAAGCTCTAACCCTCCGGCACACATTCACTACACAAGCTACATAGCTGCACCTTTCACAAAGTGACAAAAAGCCTTTTATAGCTGTTTGCTGCTAACCTTTATAAACATCCACGCTTCGCTTCATTGGAACCTTCTTCCGAACAAACAATCAGTAGCAAGTGCGTTCAAAATTTAATTAGACATGTTTCATACATAGATGCATACACTTAAGAAATTACATTACATAACATTTACAAACACACAGAAAATTAATTAATGGAAATAATGGTAAAACTGTTTGTAATTTATTGATGTCTGACTCATTGCCCCTTGCACCTCAAGGAACTGCATCAATGTTTTCTAAACACCTTCCAGCTGTGAAGCCACCTTCCCTTCTTCCATGTGGCCTTGCATGCTGGGATGCTGCTCTCTTAATAGTATCCATCACAGAATATTTCAGTTTTCAGTGAATTTTATTCATGTTCGGTGTCAGTACTGTTGCAGACATCCTGTGCAGTGCCCCTTGCCTTGTGCCCTGCGCTTCCTGAAATAGACATGAGGCTTTACCTCGACACTACATTAAACAAGTGATGATAAAAAATGCATGAATAGATTTAACATTTTAGAGGTACTATACTTCAGTGGTAATATACACACTAAATTACATTTAATTAGTGTAAACATAATATGAGGGGTTACATTTTTATTCATTTAAATTAAATGTATTTAGTTCTTTGGATTTGTGATGTATTAAGGATGAGGTGATTCTGGAGATTTTATCAAATGAATAAATGCCCATCTATGTCATATCATGAAGAATGAAGGACTCAAGGGCAGGGTTTGTGGCAAAACAAAACAAGATACATGACACCACTAGGAGCATGGAACAAATCGACGTAAGACTAGGGACAGCAAAGAAGACATCCAGCAAGACACACACCAGGACAAGGCAGACAGTTGGTGGAACCACAAAGATAGAAACCACAGGGGATACAAGCCAGGGCAAAACAAAGGGGTAATGGGACAGGAACTGAGGTCCTGGAAGACCTGAAAAGCTAGGCGAATGTGGTTCCGGGGTCCTCTTGGGCCCATTCCCCAGTGAGGTGTCTGGACCGCAGGGCCTCAGGGCTCCAAAGGGCCAGCAGAGTCGGAGGCCGTTTGAAGGAGGCTGCAGGTCAGGAGCAAGAGGGTGTCAAGGGAACTGCAGGGCACATGCAGGAGGACCCTGTGGTTCCTCTCCTCAGGGCCACAGCAGGACAGCTGTCCAGAGACATCATCAGGCAGACTGGGCGGCTGACCTGAACAGTGCGTCCCCATCTCACTCTCCTAGAGATTTAAACTTGTCCAGCCCCACTTTTAGGCCACAGCTGATACCGAGACTTTGGACTGGGTTGATGCAGATGTTGGAGGTGGGGATCCAGACTCACAAAGTGGGACTCAGGGCAAGGCCCAGAGGGTCCCACTCCAAATCCTTCAGAAGGGCATCACCAGGGTCAGCCCAACACAGCCTGGTGGTGGCTCAGAAGTCAGGCATTGGCCTGGATGATGACAGGAGACAAGGTAAGTGCTGATGGGACATCAGGGGACAAGGGTGGATGCGATGGGATATCAGGGGATAAGGTTGGATCTGGCGAGACATCAGGGGATGAGGCTGGAGTCAGCAGGACTCAGGAGACAGGGCTGGACGGAGATTCCTGGAGGTAAGCAGAGGGAGTCCAGGACATCTGGAGGTGAGAAGTGTGGAGTGTGGACACCTGGAGATAACCAGGCCACAGCCAGGAGACCTGGAGGTGAGCGGGATGAAGCTGGGACACCCTTAGGAAAATAGGGCAACATGGCTACTGTGGGGTCAGGTACGGACAAGATAGCCGTTCTTGGGCTGGGAGCTTGGAGTGTGGGTGAACTGGTCCTCTCTGGGCTGGGAGCCAGGAACGCAACCCCTGACGCCACAGCAGCAGTGAGAATGGATTCTGGGGACACAGCAATGGTGAGAATGGGCTCTGGGGACACAGCAATGGTGAGAATGGGCTCTGGGGACACAGCAGAGTCATGGACAGGCTCTGGGTACGCAACAGAGGCATGGTTTGTTTCTGGGGATGCAGCGGAGTCGAAGGTAGGCTCTGGGGATGCAGCAGAGGCATGGACAGTCTCTGGGGATGCAGTGGAGTCGAAAGCAGGCTCTGGCGGTACAGCAGATGTGAGGATGGGCTTTGGGGATGGGCAAAATGGGCCGGATTCTAGAGGTTTGGGATGAGCAGTTGCCTTCTGGGCTGGGCTCTGGAGATTCGAGATGAGTGGCGGACTCCCTCAGGCAAGGTTCTGGAGCAGGTTCAGCCTGCTTCTTCATTTTCCACAAGTGAGCGACTCTGAGACAAGCTGAGCAGCTTCACTCGGTGGAGAGGTGATGGGCTAACGGACTTCATGTGGTGGAGAGACAGCAGGCTGAGTGGTCTCATGCTCGGCTATTCCCCATACATCAACCAGCAAGTGCCGGACCCTCAGTGCCTCTTGGGGATCCACGCCTGAAGTAAGTCCCATGAGAACACTCTCCATAGACAAGAAGAGAATCATGGCCTCAGGGATCCTTCAAACCACATGATTAGTCCTCAGCTCCAGGATGGTCTCTTGGAAGGAAAAGAAGTCCTTTGCTTGAAGGCGAGGTAGCTTCCACCCCGCAGGTAACCCTTCAACCCCTGAATCTGAGGCACTCGGGAAATCCGGTCGACCAGGTGTAGGGAGGCATGAAAATTGAAATGGAAATGCAGGCTGCTGGGGTAGTTCGGGAGTCCAGTCATTCTATCATGACGTGAAGGACGAAGGACTTGAGAGTAGGCATTGCAGTGAAACAAAAGGGATTTTATTAAACTCACAGAACAAAAATGGAAATCAAAAACAGGAAGAGCAGAGCAAGGCAAGGCACAGGTAACACAAGGATACAACAACAATGACAAGAACAGCGAAGACAAGACAAACAGGTATTTAAATACAGAGACTAACTTGGGGCAACAAGCATCCGGGCTGGCTAATCAGGACCACGTGAGGGAGGAGATAGGAGGGTCAGGCAGACGTGACAATATACAGGCGTAAGATTAAAAATACGTATACATCTACCACTACTATACTGGGGTCACTTTAAAGTTTCAAAGGTATTTGTTGTTTTGTACAGAACAATTCCTGGCTTTTCGGAAAAATTAGCGCGCAAAATTACAAAAAGTACAAGATGAACCTCACAGTGAATTTAACAATCAACATAAATTACCCTAGAAAGAATCAGTCCTCCTCCAGTAATAGTTACTGTAACTTGCCTACTGCATTACAGCTTTACCTTTAATGCCACTACAACACTTACTATGCTATTCACTGAGGAAATGGAAACTCAATGAGCGGATGCTCTGTTAATTCATGTGTCCGCTCTTTCATGCTGGGTATGAAAAGTGATAGGGGCAAGGGCCCCTGTAAAGGAAAACACGCACCATCCTCATCATCTGAGCTGCCAGAAAGGCCCCTTTGCATACTATACAAAGGGCTATAAATATCTCAGTTTTCAAGTTTTTAAATGTCAGTGAAACTCAGAAGATGCTCCAGAAGAACTGCATTGCAGAGTTTTCTGTTTAAATATTTAAAACGAAAAATTAAACTTGAGGGGTTAAAATGAGTAAATCGTCGTCAATAGCATCAGAGTGGACAGAAAAATGCACCAGCTTCCCAACATCTGACCATGAAGAATGGCAAATATATTACCCTTTACACAAAATAAATATTAATGTAGTAAATCTAAGGAGCTAAAAATATTACTTTATTCAGAACGGCCCATAACTACAATGTACATATATTTATGTGTGCATCATTAAAAAAGTATGGAAAGCTAACTAAATATAGCTGCATAATTGATTGATATTTTAGAGTTTTAAGTTTGTTACTTAATTGTGCCAAGAACATTTGCCAAGAGTGTTACATATCATTGTGAGCCAAAAAAACATTTGCTTCTGAAATTCATGATGTGGGAACCAGGAAATTTCAATATAAAGGTCATTTCCATTGAGTTTCAAAGTGAAAGGCACACGAGACTGCAATGAGAGTTTACACTGAAAATGGCTTTTATTAATTCGCAAATACTGATGGACAGTACAGAACTGCAGTTCTTGGCAGGAAGAGCAGGTGACTAACAGGTGAAGTCTATTGCATCATCATTTATAGGCTGCAATTCGAGTGACTGGCCTTGTTCCCCAAGGAGACGCCAACAGGTTCCATCCTTGTTTTCACCGTGGATGAAAGCGGAAAACAACTAAACATGCCTTGACACCTGTTTCTGTTGATGTCAACATGGCATCCGACAAGTGATAGAGACAAGTTCCAGGTAACTCTGGCATTATACAAGGAAGCACGGTAGTCAGTCCATGTTCTTCAAACTCACAGTGTAAGGGCTTCAGGACAGACCTGGGTGATCATTTTCTCTGGAGGGCCAAGCCCTAGCTGTCAGCAGGGGCCATTTTAATGATTATTTTCGTGTCCCATGAATGCTATAAAAATAGGCATTAATTCATTTTTCTCATATTTGAGAATACAGAAATTACTGGAACCAGTGCATTTTCATATGTAACTTAATTAGTACATTTATTATCAACTCAAAGAAACATTTGAGAAAAAAAATCTGTTCATAGATTAAAGCTTTACAATTTTTTTTTGTTTTTATTATATTCTATTTTATAGTCCATATCTATATTTGGCTCAAGGACTGGCTTTGGTTAGACAGAGATAATCATGTTAACATTATAAACAAAACTAGAATATATATATACAAATTCATCCATCCATCCATCCATCCATCGACTTCTGCTTATCCGAGGTCAGGTCGCGGGGGCAGCAGTCTCAGCAGGGAAATCCAGACTTCCCTCTCCCCGGCTACATCCTCCAGCTCCTCTGGGGCAATCCTGAGGCGTTCCCAGGCCAGCCAAGAGACATAGTCCCTCCAGCGTGTCCTGGGTTTTCCCCAGAGCCTCCTCCAAGTGGGACATGCCCGGAACACCTCATCAGGGAGGCGTCCAGGAAGCATCCTAAGCAGATGCCCAGGCCACCTCATCTGGCTCCTCTCAATGCGAAGGAGCAGCGGCTCTATTCTGAGTTTCCTGAATGACTGAGCTCCTCACCATATCTGTAAGGGAGAGCTCAGCCACCCTGCGAAGAAAGCTCATTTCGGCCACTTGCACTCCTGATCTTGTTCTTTCAGTCAATACCACCAGCTCGTTACCATAGGTGAGAGTAGGAACGTAGATCGAATGGTAAATCGAGAGCTTTGCCTTTTGGCTCAGCTCCTTCTTCACCACGACAGACTGATGCAGCGCCTGCATCACTGCTGATGCCACACCCATCCGCCTGTCGATCTCCCACTGCATCCTTTCCCCACACGTGAACAAGACCCCGAGATACTTAAACTCCTCCACTTGGGGAAGGACCTCCTCCCTGACCCGTAGAGAGCACTCCACCCTTTTCCTGCTAAGGACCATGGTCTCAGATTTAGAGGTGCTTAATCCTGAGGTCACCAAACCGGACACCCTCAACACGCCCTTGCTACACCTAGAAATTCTGTCCATAAAGGTTATGAACAGAATCGGTGATAAAGGGCAGCCTTGGAGGAGTCCAACCCTCACAGGGAACAAGTCCGACTTTCTGCCGGCAATGCAGACCAAGGTCTGACACCGGTTGTACAGGGACCGATCAGCACTTATAAGGCAGCCCAGCACCCCATACTCCCGGAGCACTCCCCACAGGACTCCCCAAGGGACGCGGTGGAATGCCTTCTCCAAGTCCACAAAGCACATGTAGACTGGTTGGGCAAACTCCCACGCACCCTCCAGCACCCTGCTGAGAGTATAGAACTGGTCCACTGTACCACGACCAGGGCGAAAACCACACTGGCTCCTCCTGAATCTGAGATTCAACTATCCGAAGGCCCCCTCCTCTCCAGCACCCCCAAATAGACCTTACCAGGGAGGCTGAGGAGTGTGATCCCCCTATCGTTGGAACACAGCCTCCTTTCCCTCTTCTTAAAGAGGGGGACCACCACCCCGGTCTGCCAATCCAGAGGCACCGCTCCCGATGTCCATGTGATACCGCAGATGCGTGTCAACCACACGCCTCAGTGACTACCGAAGCAAAAAGGCCCGATAGAACTCCTTCTTCAGCTTGACAGCATCCCTCACTGCCAGTGTCCCCCAGCGGGTTCGAGGATTGCCGCTGTGACAAGCACCAACCACCTTACGGCCACAGCTCCGATCAGCCGCCTCAACAATGGAGGTGCGGAACACAGCCCATTCGGCTCGATGTCCTCCGCCTCCCCCGGGAAATGGGCGAAGTTCTGCCGGAGGTAGGAGTTGAAACTCCCCGACAGGGGATTCCGCCAGATGTTCCCAGCACACCCGCACTATACGCTTGGGTCTACCAGGTCTGACCAGCTTCCTCCCCCACCAGCAGAGCCAACCCACCACCAGATGGTGATCAGTTCGAAACTCCGCCCCTCTCATCACCCGAGTGTCCAATGCATACAACTGCAAGTCCGATGATACGAATACAAAGTCGATCATTGAACTGCGGCCTAGGGTGTCCTGGTGCCAAGTGCACATACAGACACCCTTATGCTTGAACATGGTGTTCATTATGGACAATCCGTGACCAGCACAGAAGTCCAATAACAAAACACCACTCAGGTTCAGATCGGGGAGCCGTTCCTCCCAATCACGCCCGTCCAGGTGTCACTGTCATTGCCCACGTGAGCATTGAAGTCCCCCAGCAGAACAAGAGAGGACAACAGGAGCGCTCTCCAACACCCATATATATAAATTCATAAGAGAGAAATTTCTTAGTGATCAAATAGAATACTATCACTATTGGCCCTCTAGTTGGTGTTGACTGCTGGCCACCATTTAAACACCATTTTTCTAGAATTTTCTGTCCTCTGACTGGTTCTTCAGGCTTCCAACAGCCTCTTCATTGATGCTATGATGGGCACCATCCTTCTTATTGCTGGTTGTCCGCTTCTTTCATCATCAGCTTCTCTAGGAATTATGGACTTTCCCAGTGAACTGGATCTTCTCATAATATGTCCAAATTAGGGCTTCAATACGGTTATCTGTGTGTCTAGAAAAAGTTCAGCCTTGATCTGATCAAAAGCTCATGGTTTCCTTAAAGGTCTTCAAAGGCGTCAGTACTCCTCTTGTCCAGCCTATCCATTGCCCTCCTTTCATATCCGTAGAGTCACAGGAAATGAACAGTTCTGATCTTTTTCTAGTATATCAGTATTTTTTGAGATTTCTTTCCCTCAGTCCTTCATTGTGGCTGTACCAAATGCCAATCTTGTATGACTGCAGAATCTTTTCTTCTTTGTGCCTGTATACATATTAGGTCACATAAATTTTTTATGCTGCCCAAACAATTAAAGGTCAAATTACAAATTACGATACGGTACGATACTATACGATGTAATGTTAAATAAGTCTGACACACTGGCGGCATCCATAATCAGCTGTTACGCTCATTGTAATGGGCATTGTATTACTGTGTGTAATCAGCAGGATGCAAGTTATGATCGTTTTACTTGTGTTTGCTGGCCTTGCTTACAGAAAAGGATGTTCTTTTCCAGACAGACCATTTAATAATAAACACTTATCGTGTGTTACAGGACGTACAATAGGATCAATGACAGATGAAGAGGTGACTGCATTTTACATAAAGATGTCTGGAAAGGTGGTTGTCAAAAAAGTATGTTTTACGTATCCTTGGCTGGCTGTATGTGCGAGACACAACTACTACATACTGGGAAGAGTTACACAGATCACACCCAGAGCCCCTGGACTGTATGTCTTCAATCTTTCTCCGCACTGGAGGGGTGGGGGTGCTGCCGCAGAAGCCTTACGTAAGAAGAACTTATCCTGCCCTTAGCAACAAGCTGAATTTCTGAACTATAGTTTTTTTTTTTAATTCAGATTTCATACAGTGCACAAAACTAGTTGTGATGGACTGAACTCCCTGGCTTTGCCACAACCCAGTTCCGGATGAGAAGTAACGGAAAATGAATGTGTGGATGGACCTGCTCTTCTGCACCTTTCGAAGACGTGTCATTTCATGTTAATAAAATCAGCTAATTGAGGGCTCTATGCTATATTATACACACTGTATTGACATTTGTCAAGTAATGTGTGTACCTTTTAGATTCAAGCCAACAGTGTGATGTGATGGTAATGCCATGGTATGGAAGTATCTTTCAGTAAACATTTTTACACTGAACCTGAACCATCCTCTCTCTGGTAGTTTTTACTTCAAATTCAATTCCCGGCTGCTCTCCCAAGTAAGGAACCATATGGATCATAAATCACATTGCCTGGTGCTCCAGATGCTGATCAGGATGGAATTAAAATGCATCCCAGAATCCCATGTGGCTCTGTGAATCAGAGCTGGCTGGCCATCATTTGTTCAGAAAAATTCCAGCCTCAGAAAGGAAACAAAATTTACCGCAATAACACATACTAAACTAAATCAGACCCAGTCCCTAAACAAGACCCCCAAAGGAAGACTTAGCACTCGGTCAAGTACTTAAATATCGTCAATTATCAATATACTGTGTTAACCGACATAGGTACTATCTTTGTGACTTTGCATTTGTCAGCTCCCGATACATTAAATAGACACTCCTCTACTTACAAACTTTCAATTCACGAACTTTCAGCCATACAAACGAAAAGGACTGTAAGTCCAAATAGTGTTTGTTGGGCTCACGTTTCCTGTCCGCAACATCATTTTTTTCTTTCTGTGCGGCAATTCCGCCTAGAACGACTTCTGGCTGCTACTCCCGCCGTAGCGTTGAATAACAACTTACGAACATTTCAAGTTACGAATGGCTGTTTGGAACGTAACTCATTCATAAGTAGAGGAGCTTCTGTGTATATCACATTTCTGCCAATCCACCTATGTTCTAATCTCCTGGTATAGTATACTGATTATCTGAGGTTTCAGGGGTTTATAGTAAATCCAGCTAAAACATGAGATTCTGCTGAATAATGTAAATGTAATGTCAACAATGACCTACAGCCCAAGTTCATCTGCTGACATCCACGGCTCACCTGTAGGACACTAATCTACTGAGGAAGGAAGTTTCACAGGAATGTGAAAGCTTGAGTGCTGAACTTGCTCTCAAAACAGTAATAAGACAAGATCATCACTCTTCTTAATTGGTTCATTCAAAACTGACACTACAGATTTGCCACTGATTTCAAAGTTATTTAATATTTACCATTTAGTCTATGTGTGTTGTAATTAATATTTCACTGTCAGTCATTGATTTGAAAATAATGGATTAAGTTCATTTAGACACTTTACTTACAGGCAATTATGAGGTATTGTAAGAAAGAACATGGATGTTAGGCAAATATGTTTATTTTAACTCACATTGTCCCTTCAAAGTATCCATCAACAACAAAAATGTATTAATTATAGCATTCGGGAGCTTTTGAGTCAGAAAATTAGGCCTATCGAGTCTACTACACTGATGCAACTGTAATATTAGAGCTATAAATATTAATCAAGACACATGACACACACAGACATTGGTGTAAAAGATCTCTCTGGTTTCTGTACACAATAACACAACAACAGGAGAAAATGTGTAAGGCAAACAAAAAGCAGTTTGTTTAAAATGTTTACAAAGCCTTTGTGGAAGTTTGAACTAGTTGCTGGTTTGAATCCCATAGCAGGTAGAGCAATCAAATCACCTCTACGCCCAAGACTCTTAACCTCCATGTCCAGAAGGGCTGCACGCTGGTTGACCCTCTACAGTGACCCCTCCACGCTTCCTCTCACCTGTATATGTGTCTCATTCTCCCCTATTCTGAGTGATCCAGCCAACTGCCTACCAAGAACCCGGAACCTGCCAGGTTTCAGTTCAGTCGGCAACAGCGCTAACTGAGGCAGAGGCTGCCGTGCCCGTTCTGCGGAACCACGTGCGGGGAAAACGGTCGTAACTCATCCCTCCGGTGGCACACAGTCCTTGTCTCACCCGAAAAGGTCAGGAGAGGGGGAGGATGGGGAGGTGAGAGATGGAGCAAGAGAGAGACGTAGACGCTCACTGAGGTTTATCAGCCGAGGTGTCAGAACTCCACCGAGCGCGCAGCAGGGAGACGCAGCACCACAATATTTGGCATCATGGCTGTGAGTTGCTTTTCTTTTTTTTTTTTTTTTTTTACTCACAGCACAGATATAAACGATGCAGGAAAGGTCATCCAAAGATAGCGGGGAGCAAAGGCAGCCAACCCCCCCCCAACCCCGAACACCACAGCGTTCCCCAACCAACTCCCTTGTCAGGAATCGCACATACAGTTGTCGCGGAAAGTATAAATAGTTTATTTTAGTAACCTATGATTTAAATAGCTTCCTGGAGTAATCTACTGACGTCAGGGAAACACCGTGACCATGGCAAAGGTGTGTGCTTTTTTCATGTTTCAAAGCATGGCTGCCCAAGGATTTGATATTCTTCAGGTTCGCCTTCTGCGATCTCATTCAGAGTGCCCTAAATCAAAGTGCATACATATATACATTTTAGTTTATTTAGCCAATGCAACAAATGCTTTTGCAACAACAGGATTAACCAGTCTTTGGTGGTTATGCTCCTTGTTGAAGGGCCTAACAATGAAATCACTCTGCATGGGATTCGAACTGGTGACTTTCCGATCACTGTGCCCTAATCTGCTGAGCCACACACCACCCTAAATTTACTGGCAGAAACTTTCCCTTAAAGTGACGTGCAAGTGAGGAGAGCTTGGGGTTAGAGAGCAGGGCCGGCCAGCATCCGGAACCCCAGGCGCAGCTGGGGCTTAGGGGCCAATAAAGATATGACTGCTCAAGCACCCATACAAGTCAAACCTAAGACCTTATGGATGTAGACAGAGATCTGTAATCTACTGAGCTATAGAAGCAGATGACAGTAAGCGTCTGGCTCTGAAATGCAGCGGGGATTTCAATGATGGAGGCCCGCATGCTCAAAGGAGGAGCCCCAGAGGAGGTTATAGACACAGAGTAAGATCAAAAGAAGTCATCTTTAGCCGTTTGGGGGAGCTGGTGACAGTGTGGGGGACAAGAATGCCAAGCAGTGTCATTTCCTCCCGATTGAAACTGACAAGCAGAGGGCCCGCTCCGAATCCACAGGAGGAGGGGATTGATTTTTGAATCGATGGGACCTGAGGGCTATGACAATTCCCAGGGACGTTTCGGCGCACGTGCTTGGCACGAGGCAACCGCGACATGCATCGTGCCAGAAAAGCCCCTCCAGTCCCTGCTGCAGCCGTCACGGCGCCTGTTCGTTTCAAATAACAGATTTGCGAATGAAAAACATTGTATAAGGTACATAAATACAGACACTGTCAGCCGTTCAGCACATAATGATATCGAAACGGGGGGTGTTTTCATTTCGCTCTGAGACGCAGAGGCTGTTACACATATCAAAAATGATCGATCTGTCTCCAGTAATAACTTTACTTTTCTAGCCTTTGATTAGTTATGCTGTTAGCGACACAGCTAGTTTTATTTTGTGTTTTTTTTTCCCCAGAGGGTTAAAAGAACAGAAAAGCAAGATGGCCAGAGGGAATTTGAAAATAAAGGGGCACAGTAGGAAGTTGATGAATAATATATTGAACCAGACTGGGAAGCCCCCCAGCACAAAGCTGCAGCTTAATTACGGAACTACCAGTAAACAGCTGTGTGCTTCCCTGCTGAATGGAGAGAAACAGGTGTGTATTATTTTAGGAGTCATATTATTATGCTGATATTTTGCCGATGTTTTACATAAGGGAAATATTTCTGGTTCTTAACCATGTTCCCAGGTGGGATTCTCGAACCCGTGTTCTTTGGTTGCTCCGTGCAACAGCGGTATCCCTATGGTGGTCTCTGACATCACAATTATACCTTACAACCGTGCGATTCTCCGCCCCCCCTACAAGACAATCCCTATGTGCACTGAAGACACACAAACAGGGGCATGAGGTTACAGGCGGAAAAAAAGAACAAGGGCACTTCCTTGTTCCAGATGGCCGTATAAAAATCATCGGGGAGCTACTGCTCTAATTAAATTCAGTGCACAGTCAGAGCACGGAGGACAGAAAGTACTGCAGATAAATCACATGTGACGTCCTGGCTCCGCCTTGTGGGAGGGGCAGAAGGGCGGAGCCATATGCTACAGTAGAGTAAGACAGAAGCTGCTTAATTATTATGGACTCAGATCTGCTGGCGGACACGTATGATCTCGGGAGAATATACCCGCTCACCACAAAGGGAAAAAGGACGGATATCAAAAGCAGAAGTTTGATTCTGAGAAACTGGGACAGACTGGAAGTGTATGTTACCAGCCGGCTGGTGGAGGGCTGTTTTCACCGCGGCCGCATCACTACCATTCAGCGTGTCATCAGGTGTGACCTATAGGTGATAAGCAGCCGTGCGGGAAACGAAAGCGTAACGTGGCTGTCCCTTGGAACATAGAACATGCTAATCATAATGGGTGGTGCAGTATGCGATCAAGCTGTCCTGTAAATTCAAAGCAAATGGTTGCTGCTCTACACACCACCTCCTGACGGCACATTTCTCGGAAAAGTGTGTATGTGTGGGTGGGGATGCTGTTTTTAACAGTCCAGACCTTCAGCCACAAGCCCCCCCCCCAATTCAAGTACAAAGTTGACTACTCGACTCAATTTATAGCACCTGTCTCTGATACAGATTTAGTGAATAAAGCAAACACATTTCCCCTACAAACAAACAAATAGGCAAAAGCCAAATTATTTATATAACATCAGTGATTTCTACATGAGTATTTGCATACTACCACACATTTTCAGGGTACAACAGCAATATCTCAGGATTTTCTGAGTAACTCACTTAAGACATACCTTTTATGCCATAACTGTCCAAAGTAAACGCGCGGAATTATTTTATAATAGACATTCAAAGACGCCTTTCCGACTACATTGTTTTAGGGGAGAGGGGTCTAGCAAGTTGATAGCGCAAAAACCGTGAAAACTTTTGAAATTAAATCATTTCGAATGGTATCTCTAATTAGATGATGTATCGGTACATTTATTAATAGATATCAAAGTCTGTTGGGGGTGGATTTGAAAAGCTAATGAACAGATAAAGCCTGGCAGAATTGTGTCAGGAGCACATTAATTCGGTCTTTAACGGATTTTAGTAAAAGACAAACCCCGTTTCCTTTCATGGGAACCCCTTTCTCTCTCTTTTAGTACGTCATTTGATTTTTTAATTCATATTACCGCATTTCTCCTCGGCGGGTAATCGGACCGGATTAGCAGTGCAGGATGAATGGATGCGGCGCTCGGACATGGTGTAAAGGCGTGGGGGGTGCGCGGAGGCGGCGGGAAATGTGCCTCTTTTTTCCCCATGCATAAGACGTCCGCTTGATTGAGTTACAGGCAAATATGCTGCAATGGCTAAATCCCCACCCACACGTCGGGGATTGGTTCGGAAAGAGTGACGGTAAGGCGCGGCGGGTGTGCTACGCGGTGCCGGACTGCTGGAGACGTCGGGTAGTGTGCTGATGCAGGCTGATAAAAGCATCGGAAATCAAATAATGGGGAGCAATAGCCCGAAATATTGGCTCAGTGAAAAGGCCCGCTAACGTATATTTCGCATCCTACTTAGGAAGTATCATTTCTTTAACCCATGCATATATGTTTGACGTTTCACTGAAGCGTTTGAAAGTAGCCTGAGTTTTAAGCCGCTGCTCGATCGCCCTGCCCTTTTATTTAAATTGTCATATTCGGCATTTGCGCATCAATCCGACTGTGCATGGTAGGGAATAACAACTTTGAAAGACGTTCACCGTGCGTGAGTGATGCTTCATACCCGCGGAAAAGCGCGAACCCTGCCATCCGTTGTTTCTCAGCACTCAGGAAATCTCTAGCACCGCAGTAAATAGCAAAGTACCTTGAACCATTAATGCTGCTGGGTGTGAAAGTTATCTCTAATTATGCAGAACATACACACACGTATTTGCATCAGTCAGGTAAATGCAGATATTTCTTCCAAGATGTGCATCACCATGTCATAGACGAGTGTTATGAAAAAGACGTTTAAGCAAAAACATTACAGGGTCACTGAGATGGCTGAAAGCAACAATCGTTTAAATATGTTACTGCAGACCTGACATAAAATCCTCTCCCACCCCCGGGATCAATAGCATATTTTACCTTATAACCCCGCCTAGTGCACACTGCACTGTAAATACCCATAAATTACAGCTCCCTCCACCCCCAAAACTGCCTGTCATATACAATTGTTTGGCCCACCTTAACACACCCCTCACCCTAGTTTGCTGTCTGGCTGGACAAGGGTGTTTCCTGTATTTGTAACTGAATTTATTCATTTGTATTGAAAAGACAACCCCCTTTTCTCAGTTCCTGCCTCATAGATTTGGGACACACACACACGCTGACGCAGTAACAGTGGCAGATGGGTCACCATTAACTAACTGTGTCATTTAACAGGCACTTCCACACAGCACCCATTCATCCAGCACCATAAGCAATTACTGCTCTGCCCCATAGTCCCGGGACTTGAACCAACAACCTTTACTGCCGCAAGCCCAGTCTGCAGCTACCTTCTACCCAGGCACCAGTGAATTAACTAAATCCTTCCCATTTAGAAATTCATGAACATGCTAAAGCGCTGTCCATGGGGACAAAAAAAATAATGTCCCATTGTTTCTGCTTCAGTGGCATAACAATGGTCATTGTTCTAGCTCTCCGCAGCTGCCAGTTCCAATCTCATTTTACGCCGGTGTCCCCTGTCAAGATGCTGCGATGCACGGTTCTTTATGGTGCCTAAACATTTCCTAGGCTGCAGCATTTGGTATCACAGTATTTCACTTTCCTTTCTATTTATCCCTTTTGTTTAATTTCTCCTTGCCCCCTGGCTCATAGTGAAGCTCGTCTAGCGGCGATGCCCTAATTTGCCTAATGAAGGATGCTGGAGGTCTCACAGCAAAGCATCACTCGTTACATAAAAAAGCAGATCACACGCAGGAAATTTTAAACAGCACTACGAAGCCACTCCGATTCCATTGCAGTCGATTCATAATGTGTGAGGCAGGTGATGTTTAGGAACATGCACCCTGAAAGTAAATGAGGTGATGCCCCATCTGCAAGCCGCATGCAGGCACCGGGGATCCTGACCACACGCTGTGCACGTCGAGAGTCAGTCAACCGACCACAGACCTTATTGTTCTGCCAGCTCCCCCCAAAAGATGGCACTCTGACTGACACTAAAATGAGTCCTTTTCAGCCTGTCAGCATCTGGATTCTGCCATAATACAAAAAGTTACTAAAGAGGAAACATGCATTGGATGCTTGGAGCATCGTACAACAGGACGGTCAAACGGACTTCACTTGAAGATGCTGTACCTAGTCATTTGAGAAAATGCCCATAAACAACTTCCTGAAGTGCAGCAGGTCCCATTCCAGCACCGATTACTGTATATATCTGCTCTCCTTGCCCTCCACTTAGTGCATCCTACCCTGTGAACTAGTGATACTGTACACTGGAGATGCACGCAGTCACCATCTGTTGGAACGCAGCTCTGACAGCGATCTGCATTCTTACCATGCATCCCTCTAGTGTCCCCCAACAGCTGTCTTGACGCAGTGAAGCTACTGAAGTGGAGGTCATAGCCATTCCTATAGGAAAGCCGTGGATTTCCTTCCACACCAAACAAAGAAAGGATAAATAAAGTGGGCAGAATCCAAAAAGGGACGAAATTAACTCAGCAATGCATCCCTAAATATCAGCCAAGCTCAACAGGGAGCTGCTGTCACTTTGAGGACCTCTTCCCCTGTGCCGCTTTTGTAAACAAATTGCCTCTTTCACACGGGCATGTTCGAGGAGGACAGGACAGACAAAATGCCTTTTTAAAGGCTTTCACCTTCATCCCATCCTGTGCATGACAAAAGAAGTGGGTTGACGCTGGTCTCTTTGGCTGCTGTACAGGCAGAGGACATGAGGAGGGGGAAGAGATGAAGACCCTCAGGCAGTCTTTGCCTAGGGGGCTAATTTTCAGAATAGGAGGGAGAGGTGACACGAGCCGGCAATCTAACGCGTCTCCGTTCCACGCGCGGTGCCCACTCAGCCCCCCTTAGTCACAGACACGGCAACAGCCCATCCAGCCCACAGTCTACGAGCCTGCCTCTCTCCTACTGCTGTTGCTCAATCAAAAACGGAAAAGAAAAAGACCATGAAGGTAACGGTAACAAAGAAGCCATTAGGAACAGATATGGGGAGGCAGGTTTGCTTTCTGTCTGGTTGCGTGTCAGAAGCATTGTTACTTACTCTGCAGTGGTATCGCAAATCCAAAACGATTTCAATTACGGCGCGGAGTAATCGGCGGTCGGCATCTGTAAGGGCTCGATAAGCTGAGGCTCAGCACAGGAGGTGCTGTGCAGCCTGTACCATGTCAGTGAGCACGCAGGGGGTGCAGCTTTCTGTAGGCAGGGGGGAGTCGGACAGGCGGGTGGGTAAGTGCGGGGGGGTTGGGGTTGATGTTTGTAGGTAGCCCTGCAGAACTAAGAATTGGGAAGTGCTGCCAAATGGTAAATGGGAAGGAGCACAGTGGGGATCTGCAGCATGAGGGGATGGGTGATGTGTGGTGGTGGGGGGGAGGCAGCAAAAAAAAAAGATATTTAATGGGGTTGGACTTGTGTGCCAATCAGAAAACAGCACTCCTCCACCAGGTGTGCACCTGGTTGCAGTTCACCCACAGTCCAGACTGCATAAGCTTTCTCCCCTCTCAACGAGGGTGGGATCTACCATCACTGCCAATGTATTCATTTCCGTACTAGCACACAGTCCAACAGCTGCTACCAGGCTGAAATCGCATCCCAAAGTCGCCATTCTGAGGTCCTCGTCTCTGAACTCGAAGACCACCTGGGGCCAAACCTCCCTTCCAGAAAGAGGCTGCATGCACACAGGTGCGGTCACCTGTGCCAGGATGGGCTTGGCTTAGTTTGGTCCGGCCAGCTACGGTGTGCCACTGCGGGACAGGGGAGACACCAGGCAGAGGCGGTGCCACTGCGGGACAGGGGAGAGACCAGGCAGAGGCGCTGCCACTGCGGGACAGGGGAGACACCAGGCAGAGGCGGTGCCACTGCGGGACTGGGGAGAGACCAGGCAGAGGCGGTGCCACTGCGGGACAGGGGAGAGACCAGGCAG
>JABFDZ020000131.1:6967682-6980590 GCA_019775955.2 Pollimyrus isidori
TGCCATTGGGCCTGTGATCACTGTGGTCTTGGCCCCCAAGGGACGTGGCCCCCTGCAGTGTGCGTCCCTTATTTTTATGTAGTAAAAGTGGTAACCCTACTTGTACACACACACGCACATACACACATACACAGACAACGAGACATTTATCAATGATGATTAAACATGTAGCATATGGATCACAGAAGTAAAGCCACAGGCATGGGGAGGACATGCAACTTCAGCTCTTGAACTATTCATGTAATAATTCTATGTTTTTTACTTTGCTATTTTAAGGGGTAGCACATTTGTAAGATATCTGTTTAATAATTCCTCAAACAATTTGAAAAAAGAAACTATGATACTCCCAAAAATGCATGAAAATGCATGGATGTTATAGTTATCTGCTTTAGCTATGAGGCAAAGTAATAGCCTGAAGTTTGATGTCGCCTATGGCTTACTCACTGGGGCCTTTGGGTGGGGATGCTGTAAAGTGTGATATAACGATACGATATAATGTTGTGATAATGCGCTATACAAAAATAAATTTGTTGTTGTTGATGTAACATGTTTTTATGGTCAAAGCTTCTATTTTATAGCTTACATAAAGAAAGGAAGGGATTACTGTCTTTCAAAACCAATAGGGATCAAATCTTCTGTATAATGGTATCATTATTTGAAATTCCAAAGTGTTGTGTCAGATAAGCAAATGGACATTAATTTTGTACATATCTCAGCTCAGATTCAGCTCTATTGCATTTTGAAATGCTTGGCTCTGATGTCTCAAATTCTTTGTTGAGATAATATGCAGAATGTGACTCACAAACCCCCCATGCTTTTTCTGAACAGAGATCAGTTCATATTTGTTATAATCATGTAATCTGTCACCATGCCTCCCTGGTCATGCTGAGGGGACCGCATGGAACTCCACAGACAGGAGCCTGATCTGTGAACAGTACTGATGCAGTATACTGTTATCAAAGAACACATAATGAAAATGAAAACATGAGTAATGGCAATAGATTTCACTTAAGCCATTGGAAAGCATGTGTAAAACAGCTCATTATAGCTACTTCTTGTGGTGAGGGTTGAATTGGTATCTTACTTTCATGTTACACCAAGACCATAAACTGTTTTGTTTTGGGATCCCCAGATATCCCCAAACCACGCCATTCCTAGTGTTTCCCAACCCAGTCCTTGGGGACCCCAGACAGTTAACATTTTTGCTCCTTCCCAGCACATTTGAATCAACAATTGAGAACCTGAATAAATTATGCATTTGTGCTCGATGCTCGAAGAGGTAATAAAAATGTTGACTGTCTGGGGGTACTTGAGAACTGGGTTGAGAAACACTGCTCCACTGTATCCTGGTTCTTCCCCAGAACAGCTCCCATGAAAGCCAAGCATTTGGGATCCGTATGAGATTCTTGAACTTCAGCTGGTTCCTCAATGATCTGAAGGCACAGCACCTCAATTTTGAGGTCCTTCCTGATCACCGGATCCCTCACTCTGTCAAGAGGCCAGCAAATCTATGGACAAACCTTATTCTTTCACTCATTACCCATATCCATGGGGATAACATGTGTAGTAATTTTGGGAGCAAGCATTCAGAGGAAGGACCTGGATGCATCACACCGTGGTAATCAAAGCAGCAAATCAATGTAAATAAAGTTTTTCATGTCTGTCTGCTTGCAATGACCCTACAGTTACCTGGCCAAAAAAAAATTATATTTTGCCACATAATGACATTGTAAGTTGCATTTATCTCATTAAGCTCTACACTAATGCGACGGTCAATCTATATGTCAAAAATAATTTTATGCAAGGATTTCACAACATTATTGCTATTTTGAGAATTCCAAATTCACATGAATTAATTGTGACCAAAATAAATACTGGTATGAATTCAATGGTAAAAGTTATGGATAATGACCTTCAGATCACCAGACGTCCAATGGAAAAAAAAAAAAAGCTTGTAGTGTCAATTAACTGCACATTTTGACAAGGGAATTCCCTAAAGCAATTTATATATTACTGACTGAACAGAGTAATGTAATTGTTTTGCCATTTCTTCTCACAGTTGCTTTAAATCCAATCTGGTCTACGGTCAACAGGGAGAATAAAAAGAAAATCCAACTGGACCCAAGGGAGTATTTTGGATGCATCTAAAGTGGAAATAAGCCTGTAATTAACAACGTAACCTTTGGAGACTAGCTTTCAAAAGTCAGCTGCCACCCCTGAAACCGAACACGACTGAGAAGAGGACAGCTTCTTCATCAATGTCATCACCAGTCTGCCACTGGCAGCAGCTCCATGATGGCCATCCCCTCTCTCTAGAGATTGCCAAGGGAAGCTGAGAGATGAAAGGTTGGGGGGGGGGAGTTGCTGCCCCTCCTCACCCCCCCCAGCAGACACTAGCTCACCATTAGAAAGTCGGCTCTGATTTGGGGAAATGGCGGCCTCATTTCCACACCAGATGACCAGGGCTGCCTGTGTGACAGTCTGAAATGACGCATTAATTTTATATTCTTTTTTCTACTTGCTTGCCTGAAAAATGGGTAAATCTTGGTGACAAGCTAATTACAATAGATGTTGCCACTGGAAAAGCCTGGAAAGCAAAGCTTGGGACTGCAGCAACAATTAAATACTTCAGTGTGACTATACATTCAAGTAATATGAGAATTAACAAAAACAAATGCACACTTATACCACATTGAATTGTAAAACATATCCTTTAGTAAATAAGCAATTTCCTAAAAGCACTTAAGCTGGCCTCAAAAGGCATGTGCGGATGCATTATGCATTTTGAAACCACAAATAGCATTTTAACTAAAGGATGTCGTCTGGAAGTCCATTCTCTCACAGTACAATTAAAATATTTCCCTTTATTGTTTCATGGAGCACTGGTTGTACTTCACATAGCCACATCTTGGTTTTAGACCAACCCTACAGCACAACTTAGCTATGCGGATTTAAAACATATAAGTCACCCAGTTAATATAGCCTAGCTAGTCATCAGATGTGCTGCAATAAAATGCAAACATTCCAAGGGGTACCACTTCAGGCTGATGCACACATATAAATGCTTAAGTAAAATCTATGAAGCTTGGTCCCTGTTCTTCTCCACTGCGTTTCATGACCTTGTTTCTTCCTTGCAAATGTCTCAGTGTCTCTTTCACAATATGTTTAGGGTTTTACTTTGCACAGATATTTTCAGTTCTCATATTCAGAAGAGGCTACACATGTGTTGTCTTCTGAGTGCTGTAGTTGGGAAAGGATCATATTTGTTGCTCTAAGCACCACCATGCATGGAACAGGCCACCTTCCAGCATTACCAGGCAGAAATCATGTCGGATCAAAGCTCTGACAGGCGCACACATAGATGCACCATCAAATGTTTCCCAAGCTAACACGGCCTCCTCGACATTCCTAACATCCACGCCACTGATGGCCAAAAGAACTTTCACTAAGAAAGCGCAAAGTACATGAAGTACAGTTTCTTCTCGGCACTCACCCGTATCCCCTTGCATTTCCCCGCACGACTTCCCATGGTGGTTAATTTGAGCCACGCTAAACCTGTTATTTACAATGATCACAATGCAGGCTGCTGGGTACATTTCCCAGGACAGCTTGGCAACAAAAGTATAGCTGGTGCACACAATAGGCCGAGTGACAATGCTCTTGCTACAGATGGAGCCATAGGAAACTTGCGCTCAGGACCTATGAAAAACTCCCAGAAAGTCCTAATCATGCACCATTTGCCCTGTGTTCTCCAACCAAAAGTCCTGTTAGCATTCACAAAGCGAGTAGCACTTTGAAGACAGGTGTGACTTATTTAGCAACTCTTGCATTTACATCCCTCAAACTGCGTCCACCCTCATAAATGGACATATATTCCTATAACCATGCTACCCACCAAAAATTATTTTACAGCCGCTTTTAGGCAAAGAGATATACCGCTGAGAATGCAAGGTCAATCACTGGAGCTATTAGGGTTAAGGGTCTTGGTGAACGGTGAAATCACTGTGTCGATCAGAGGATTTCACCTGGTGACCTTCCAATCACAGGTACAGAACCTGAACCAGCTGAGCCACAGATCACCCCCAAAAACCATCCTATATTGAGTAAAAACATGTTATTGAGTGTCGCTCATCACCTTACTGTAGCTCCCCACATCCATTCATCCATCTTCTAAGCACATAGTCTGATATCAAGGTCATGTAGGGCCTGGAAACTAGGGCTGCCATCAACAACTGTTTTTGTATTGGTTAATACAGTACAGTGAGTATATCGACTGTTGAATTGATTGGCTGATTAATGTATACCATTAATTTTCCCCCAGAAAATCAACTTGACAATTTAATGTGATTTTAGTTAGATGACAACAAACTATGCCATTACCTGCTTAACATAATGTATGCGGGCTTTTTGGCACTATATAAACATTAATTTCACCCACAATGCAATAAGCAGATAAGTAGTATTCCTAAAAATATTAGTGAGATGCGTATTGTGATTCCCAAAAGTTAGCAATCTGTATAAATCTGGTGTATCATCATCCTTAATAAATTCGGCTATCAGAGTACGCCACATGCAACACACGCGATATAAGCACAAATCGCGATAAAGGAATTAGGGCCAGATCAGCAGCCACGACATCTTTTAAAACTGGAAAAACTGTGGCTGAACATGTTAAAATATGTTGGTGATGTGCACTACCGTTGCACATTAAAATTCAAAACTTTTTTTGTAAATATGGTTTTCATGTTTCCTTAATTTTAAAAATTATTTCCTTTTATTTAGTTCCATTTTCCTTTCAGTTTTAGTTTACAATAATGACACTGGTCCCAACAAGTCCAATGCATACGAACGCACAAACTGGCACCATCAATCAACGTACGTATAATAAGCCCAGATTTTAGCCTATTTTCACAAACACTTATTCAATGGATATTCTAATGTAGCAGGCAGACAATTTTATGGGTTTAATAATGAGTGTTTTTAGCAGTTACAAGGACAAAAGATATTTAAGAACTCTGGGTACTAATGGTAATTTAATAAACATGAATAGACAACACGGTGGTTTGTCCGTCGAGAATAGCCGTCTGTATGTTTTCTCTTCAGCTGCTCGTGGATAGCGCTAGTATCGCCGTGGTTTGCCATCGCACTAGCTTTGCACAGTTATAAAACCGCCTTTTTGTTTTGTGATCATTTTTGAGCTACTCACATAACTACATAGCGATATCAAAGGAAAACATTTTGTTTTAATGAATTGCAGCATTCTAGAAATCATAACGGTAATTTAATTCACATTATAAAACGACGCGTCGACGTCATCAAATACGTCGACTAATCGTGACAGCCATTCGGGAGTCATCAATCTGCCTACACCCCACACGTGCCTATGGGGTTTCCTGTGGATGGTCAGCAGTAGAAATGCACTGGAAGAATCCTGTTTGCATAATCACAAAAAAATCAACCTGCATTTGACACTTTGATGAACACAATATTTTATGCAGCGTGGTGGCTTGATGGGTACCACTGTTACTTCATTCGTCCAGGCTTCTAATCCATATTGACCATACAGGTCAGTTAATCAGTGTTTCTTTATTGCCTATAGCACACGTGTCAGACTCCAGTCCTGGGGGGCCAGAGCCCTGCACATTTTTGGGTTTCCCCTCGTTTAACACACACACCTGATTCAACTCCTTGTCCTAATTACCACATAGCCGTTGAGCTGAATCATTTGTGGTGGAACAGGGAAACAGTTACTGTAAGATACACAGGGCTGCGCCCCCCCCCCCCAGGACTGGAGTTGGGCACCCCTGGCATATAAGTGTGGTTTTGTGCCCTGTCATGAACTGGCATCCAATCCAGGGTGAACTTCTGCTTCTATGCCCCATAAGACCCTGCACAGATGAAGCAGTTGTTGCCCAAAAAAGACTTTTGATTCATGAACAGTGAAAGGTGGGATATACCAGATGCCAGGAAGGAAGAAAGGAAGACAAGAAAATGACGCGATGCCAGTGAAAGCTGAATTATAGACCTGCTTTAAAAAAAGACTCTTTCTGCGGCTGTTAAACTTTGCAGTAACAGAAAAACAAAGGGACAGCAAATCACATCTTGCACTGAATAGTCACTTTGTAATTCACTGCATCAAACATCATTATATCAGAACTTCTACTAACAACTCTGAAGTCCAAAACTGTACTGAAATAACTAACATACGTATAGGAGAAGATGCACTCTCTTTATAAATATTCTTAGCAGATAGAGTAGTCATTAAATAGGATCACATAACAGTAATAGGAAGGTTAATTATGTCAAATTTAATTCAGGTGTTGAGTTAGTAGTGGCTAAAAAATGATAAACCACAATAAGTAGTGACAGTACTCCCCTCAATAACATCAGTTTCATTACAGCCCTCTCTAGGGCAAGTTCAAGTTTACAGTCAGGTATCTTTAATATTTAAAAGGATATTCATATTTCATGTACTCATTTGTACAGACACATCAAGTTGTAAAATGTCAGTCTACAGACTACTACAAGACTATGTGGACTGTAGGGGAGAGTGGGGACAGTTGCTCCACCTTTTGCATTTTCTTCAGTAACTCAGAGACCATTTGCAATAGAAAGACAGAATTTTAATACATTAAACCCACATCTGTCACCTATCAACCCCATACTGCTACAAGATGTGTAAATATTATAACATTAAAGTAAATAACAATTTAACAGCGAGAGAGAAACGTTGCGACCGTCCCCACATAGGGTGACGGTCGCAACAGTCTGGAGGGGCAATTGCAACAATTATTAAAATGTAATAAAATCATTCTTGACAAACATTATTCACTTTTTTGTTTAATTTGATCTGACAGTGTTAATTGAGTTCACTGAGTTGATAACAAAGTTGAGAAGGCAATAACTGGTATTTACCATCGGCGAACGTAACATCCTTACAAAAACACAATCATAGACTTCTATTACTTATTAATGAAATTGTGACTTTAAGCAAATTATAATGGAAATCCATTTAACTTCTTAAAAATGACTTAGATCTACACACTACACATATTGGTTGACTGAGACTTAGTGTTACATTCAGTGAAAAAATGTGAAAACATATTAATATTTGGTTCTTTTGATACAACACAACTGGCATTACACTCACAACTCCTGAGTTAGCCTTGAGTTGCGTTGTCTCTGCAGCTGAGTTGAGAATGCGTAGAGGGACACCCCTATCTGTTTATTTCTTCCTGTCTCATGTCATGCCAAAAAAAACAAGGACAATTAATTTGCTAAATCTTGCAGCTGAGTCTGACTTTTTCAAAGAGCAACTTATTGATATACAGGAGGGAGCATCTGACTATTGAAATGTATTCATTATCAAGCCAAAAAGACCACATTATATATATTATCTAATTTAAAATATTTTTGTCATGAGGGAGAGTTGCAATAGTGTGGGGACGGTTGAAACAAAACATTGCAACCGACCCCACATGGCCAGTTACTTTTGAACTTGATATTTTAGCTTGGCACGTTAGCTTTGAAATACGGTAGCCAAGTCTGTTAAAAGCTAAGAAACTGCAGATTCAAATGATACAACTTTACAATACATCATGCAAACAGTTTAGACACTATGAGAAAAATTATGATCATAAAAAAATAAACTTTCTTAACCTTTTTGGTTCCCCCATAAAACATGATCAAAACTGGCTGCAATCTTGCAGAAAGATGGAGGGTACGACTGAGCATTTGCAATGTGAGTGTTATAACTCTAGCTTGTTTCTGATTGGAGAAATCTGCAGTGTTGCAACTGCCACATGTTGCAACTGTTCCTACTCTCCCCTACAAAAAAGAACATTAAAATTGTTTGCTTTGTTTTAGTTACAACCCATAGTGGGTTTTTTTTTTTGGTTCAGATGTTTTCTTCTTTTAACGTTAATCCTATGAGATACCAGAGAAAACAGGGTTGTTTGTCATTGCCGGGTTTGGTACAAATGTTAATGCCTGACTGAGCTGATTTGATCTTTTTTGGTCATTAGGACTGTTGGTTTCTCTGTGTCCCTTACGTGCTGGTTCTACCTGGGGCAGAAGAATTGCTAAAACTGAGTGCCTCTCTGGGAATTTCAGCCGAAGCGAACATTTCCACACCCGTGGGGTGGGCTGCATTTCAAAAGGTATGTCTCTCCACTCTCTCATATTTATTTGGATTTTACAAAGCGGCAAGAGAGGTAGAGTGGGGCCTCAGTGGGTAGCGCTGTCACCTCCCACCTGCAGCGTTGGGGATTTGAATCCCTCCCCCGCTCTGTGTGCTCGAGGTTTAAGATGAACTCTGATGCTTATGCACAGACGCTGCATGCCAATACAACAGGGAGACCCGGGTGCGAGCCATTTTAAGGAACCCAGCAAGCATCCCACAGCAAGGACGTCATGACTGGCTCCTGACTCTGCAGCTATACTCCAATTATAACCGACCAATCAGGCTAGCTCTGCCGCACCAACAGCCCAATGCCAAGCAGGTTGGAAGCCCTTGGAATAGCAGTGAACCCAGCAACCAGTTTGAACCCAGAGCAATGAACAGACCTGCTAATTAGCCCCTGACATAATGCTACTACACCAATGAGGTTAATTTCTGTTCCAGTATTGCATAACAAACATGTTATCTGCTTCAATGTACAGTTCAGATTTGTCTGAAAGGCAAAGAAAATATTTTTTTCCCACAGTTTAAAGAGAGAATAATTGAGCAAATGTATTAAAAAGTGCATAACCATGTGAGCAATCTGCATTTGCAAACTGCTGGTACTGCAATTACTTAATAACCCCAGATGGCTTAGCATCCCACAATTGGATAACAAACAAGATCAACAGAATCATACAACAAACACTTCAAAATAAAAAGATATAGGCCTAAACCTTAAAAAGTGTACCAAGCACTAGGAAGAGACTCAGTGCTGACTTTATGGGGAAAGGTGCAGTACTTAATGCAATTCCTGTTTGAAAAAAACCTAATCTATAAACAAATAAAAATGTCAAGCAGCACAATTTGAGTTATGTTAGATAAAACAACTAAATTACAATGATAAATATGCTGCATGAGAATCGATAGGACCCCAGAGTAGGTAAGGAACTACTGGATGATACCAATTCATTGCTGCCTTTGTTCCACAATTCTCTACTGGGTCTGTCTAACTGGATTCTATGGACAGCAAGAGTGAATGGACTATGCAAGTCTCCTAAAGAACATTAGCTTGCTGTAATTGAAGGGTCCACTACCAGTTTTAATATCTATCACACTTTCAGTCATCAGCAGATTGGATGCTTTGCTGCAAGGCAACTGGATAAATTTTGGTTGAGCACTATGGCAATATCCAACTGGTGATCTGAACTGGTAACCTAATTATTAATATGCAAAATATTTCACTCAGGATATAGCAAGTTAGTAGTAATGGGTAGTATACTGTATATAGGACTGAAAATAACAACAATTTGTGTTTTCAAAGACGCTCATATCTTCTTGACTATTAGACCATAATAGCAGGTGCAAGATAGGCTCATCAGAAAACTTCCTAATGCTGATTTGCTGCCCAAGAAGTTTAAAGTACATAATCTTTCAGCCTCAAGTAATAGAGATGGAGCTGAGATACAATTCACATGTTAAAAAATCCTGAGAGTTTACAGATGAACCACAGGGGATAATTTAATATTTGTACTGATGCAATAATCACAAACAGAAACTAGACACTTCAGATCAGAACAAAGGAAATACTTTTAAATAAAGCTCAATAGATTTATATGTCAGCACTAAATCAAGTTCAATAAGCAGTTATTAAATATCAAAATGGGCGAGATGGGATACATGACCCATTCTCACTTATAATACTTCTTATGTTCTTATGACAGAACAATCCACGGCACTGAAAAGTCCCAGTCATTGTTGCTATGCAACAAGCCATATCGCTCCTGTGAATGATGCTTGTCACATAATACCCTGATAATTTCACTCAGTTTCAAAGTCAGGACCAAACGCCTCTTATGCAATGAAGTGGTTTGACTATGAAGCAGGAATGCACATGAAGGAGACTTACTGTGCGAACCTTGGTTCTGTAAAAAAAGAAAGACTGGAAATGAAATCTTGAAATTTATTCACATTATGCAAGGAGAGAGATCATCCCAAGCTTTTACGCATAATTATATAAACTCAAGAATGTTTTCATGATTAGGGCAACAATATAAGAAGGGAGAAGTTGCAGCCTGGATTTTCTCAATAAATATTAGAGGTACGCTGATCCAGTATTCAGGATTGGTATCATCACCGATCCAAACCTACGTACTAGACGGATTGGGTATCGGCCATATGTGATTATTCATTCAAGCTGAACACTAACCCTCAGTGGGTGTGAGTGAGGTGTCTTCCACCTGCTGTGGCAGCATGTGCATACGCTTTGCAGTACGAGGAGAGTAAGAACATCGGATAAGAGGGTGACAATCTAGAGGTATTTTACGCTTGAAACAACAGTTATAGTGGCACAATGATTTTCCAGTTTTCAGAGGTGGAAGTAGCATTTAGTGGAAATCCTGCTAAACAAAATGCATGCAATTTTGTGAGACAACGTGAGTAATGTGGGAAAAAAAGCGATGGACGATTTGGGAGTTGCTAGCTTGGGCTGTTTGCGCACTTGCCTCAGCTTGTGACATAACAGGAGATGCTATCGTTGTGGCCAGTGGGAGAAAGATTGTGGGGCATTTTAAGCATTCGCCACTTGCATATACTTTCTTAGAAGGTATTCAAATTGAACTGCAAATGCCTCAAAAACACTTAAAATAAGATGAACAAACGAGGTAGAACAGTAGGTTATGTTTCTAGTACCCTAATTCACAAATCTTTTTTGGCATACATTTTTTTATTCGTATTTACTAGTTTAAAAAAGAGCTCTGGTATCAAATCAGTACTCATATCAACCGATACCCACTATTCAGGTATTGGGATCATAGCAGCATGGAAAAAGTGGGACTGGTGCATCTCTAATGATAAAATTCAAGTAAAAAGAGCTCTTGTATTGGAATCTGTATCAGAATTTGATCAGCCAATCCCTAGGAAAAATTCTCATAGAGTAAAAAGTATTAAAATTCCACTCACTTAGTCTAAAACGATCTGCTTATGCTTATTTACTAATTTAGCTACTAATAAAATGGGCATATATTTTCTCCATCGATAAGGAAGAATAATTATTGAGCTATGCAATATGAAGGGAATCAGTGTGATGAGGTCGGGGAAAACTGCAAAATTTTTCTTATCGCTTCAAAAACAAACTGCATTTTAATTAAAGCATAAATGCACTGGTCTATTTCAACTGTTACAGTAATTAAAGAGGACATTCAGGTCAGGGAGAGGTTAGGTGCAAAAGTATAGGAAAGGCATGGAACTGTTTGGGTCCATCCTGCCATTAGTTTGTGTTGCTCTTATCAAGGTTTCTTATTCAAAAAATAATGCTTTGTAAATGGACAGTAGGAATGTGTTTATAGGGACTGACAGAGTCATTTAGACTTTACCTGTAATAGTTTTTCCCCACACCCCTGATCTAGTTCAGCAGTGGGATGGAAATATGGATGGATTTACTGAGTTTTTTATATAAATGAAAGAAATAGTTTAAGTTGCGAAGATATTAGAAATATTTTAGAAATCTGGAATCACAACGTACGGAAATCTGTGCTAGTGGTCAAAGATACCTATCTTGTGACATCAACTAAGCGACAATTAGGCGTGCCCTGACTTGCCCTTATCTTAGCTCAGACGCTGCAGCAGTCTATAACTGGGCTGTGGATTATCTTTGGAAGCCATATATTTTAGAGTAAGCAAACAAGCTGCGTATTGTGCAAGACGGTAATAAGGAAGGGCAGGGATGTCAGTCTGCTTTATCACTTTCTGGCTAATTAGTGCGCTATCAAGCTAAGCTAACCTGTAGGCTGTCAGTCATACAGTGACGAGCGGCACGTCAGGGCTGCTGATGAGGATGAAGCACATACTGTACTCATTTCTTCACAGCACTTGGTTCATGCACAGTGTGTGCAAAGTGCCTTTTATATGAGGAAAACGTGCTTTGCCAGTTTTTTTTTTCCTGAGTTAAATGTGTTCGGTTCCATTTTTTATCTGAATTTAACACAAATGCAGTGGGGGCACTCCATCGATGCACCTCATGTACACACATTTTAATATTAGTCCTTTTAATATTTCTGAATAATGTCAGCAGACTTTAGTCACTGTTAATAATATTTATTGGACATTAGTGGACACTGTTATGTGGAGAGCTGAAATGTATAATTAGTTTTAGGCACTAATTATAATAGTTAATGTATCACCTGGATTGCTTTTTCTCAAAGCTGTGCGAGTACAATTTTATGCATAAATCCTGAACGGACTCACATGCCCCCCCCCCGGCTCCATGACCAGCTGAAGTCGCTGGAAGATGAGTGGATGAACAGAAATGCTGAACTGATGATGTAAAAATCATGCGAAGAATGAAAGCATGGAGCAGATTGTAGCAGATGTACGGATTCTCGAGAGGCTGTAGGGAGTGGGGGGCACGCTGGGCTGTAAATATATTTGCATATGACGAGAGAGGAGGGGCCGCCACACAGGTGAGGGACGATTAAGTCTGAGTTGGGTAGAGGTCCTTCCCCGGACCCCCAGCTGCCTCCCTGAACGTCCGGCCCTGCTGGAGAGAGGAAGAGCAGTGCGGTTTGGTAATGGGGGCGACCAGCTTGTCGCATCCACATGGGGGGGATGTATCTGACAGGAGCTGCGTCCTAGATTGGCTTCAGGCCCCGGTGACATGAAGGGCAGCTTCTCTCCTGCCGGGTGGGGGGGGGGGGGGGGGGGGGGGGGGGGGGGGGGGGGGGGGGGGGGGGGGGGGGGGGGGGGGGGGGGG
>JABFDZ020000131.1:6980690-6991466 GCA_019775955.2 Pollimyrus isidori
TACCAACTCGCTAGCTGTGTGGCAGAAGGCTCTCCTTCATGTATCCTGGACTCGGAACAGAAGAGGGAGGCTTTGCGTAGATCACCTGCTTATCTGTGTGGTCTGTTTAACAGGCATGTGAAAGTAATGTGATCTCCGAAAGGACATTTAACAATATTAAAATGACACAGCATCAGACCAGTGCCTCGTTAGAAATTTCAAAAAGCAATACACGTATTACACAGTAACAATATGGCAATAAAAGTGGAATTTAAAGGAGGAATGGATTTCAGCATTATTATTATTATTATATTCAATACAGGTTGTCCAGATTAGCTGGACCTAAACTGTCCAGCACAATAAACCGTTATTAGAAAGAAAGGAATACCTACAGTAGTGGCTTTTTAGATTCTAGCTAACAGCGTATTTGAAAAGCACCTGTGTAACACATTATTATTGATTTTTCTTTTTCTTTTCTTTTCTTTTTGAGAAGCATCTGAACAGTAAGGTATGCCCGGTGAGAACAGAGAGGAATGGAAGATGAAAGGGGAGGGGTGTTACAAAGAGGGGGGAAGTCAATACTGAGAAATAATGTGGAGTGTGACCCTCCATATACCCAGTAGAAATAAAGTATGACAGCGTGGATGGAGACACGTGTACAGGTCACTGGCCTATGAAGGTGCTATGGAATCAGCCAATAAAGTCACGCCAGAGGGGCCGAGGAGGTGGTTACTGTAATGACGCGGCGACAGTCGAATCGCTCCGGTTCACCTTCTTCACCCAGCCAGCCGCAGAGCCACAGGTGCAGAGCGTCGACCACATGGGAAACGCCGCAGGAGCCACCTCATTAAGCACCTCATTCTGAGCCATGGATATCGGTCCCGGTTTTGCCTCACAGTCTGGCACGCCTCCTTCACAATAATCACTTTTTAAACATAAACAGCAATTGGGAATATTTTGGGGCTTTTGGGAGAATCACGTCGATCCTGCATCTATTTAATGGTGACAATTGCCTGAACAAACTCACCGGGAAAGCCAGCTGCCATCACAGGTCAGACCCTGGACCCACTGGATGCAGTTGCAGAGAAGAAGATGGCGGATAATGGAGGACAGTGGAAATAGCGGACGTCAAGAACAATTCTGCTTACCCGTTCCATGAGTCACTGACTCGTATACTGCCATGATGGAGGCTCCCCCTGACATTCCCACTCTCACCCAAAGCCATAACACGAGCCCGGACACTAAAACAAAAATCAGCCAATCAATCAGTCCGTCCATCCATCCATTCAGCCCCCTGTTGATACCAAGTACAGTTTAATGCACTCACTGTCTTAAGAACTCAGAATGATTCTTTTGATCCATTTGTAACATGAGGCTGACACAGATTCACCTGAACCTCACTACTGCCCACATAGACGTAATTTTTTTAGGTAATAATACAGAATCTGCATTTTCTAGCAGCATTACGAATTTAGGTAAACGTCAGACAGACTGGACCCAGAAAGTAACTGAAAATTTTCTCTTGAGTGCAGGAAGTCACCAGAGAGGTCCTCTCAGCAGACATGTCGCTGACACAAGACAAAGCCACTGTCATTTCCAGGATTCTCGTTCTCCTGGACACTTGGAAGGCACTACGACTAAGTGTTTCAGAGGTGAACCTATACCATAGTACGTGATACTAATATTTAAGCTTATGATACATAATCCCCTAAACCTAAAGTAATACATCACTTTGAAGATGGGTAGATTATATTGCATGATATTGTGTTTCCATTCATCCACCCTCCAAATGGTACAGCGTCACAGGTACGTGATATTAAGTTAGCCAGTGATAATTAAAAACAGTGCTTTAACAATGCAAGAACACTCCTCAAAATCAAACTGTTCCATTGCCTTAAGCGAAAATATGATTAAAAAAAACATTTAGGCATATTAAATAAACTCACATGAGAATGTCCATGGGTTGGGAACTTGTATTACATTTAGATCATATGAGGCGAAAATCTCAATCTTTTCCAGGAGATTTACCAACAGAATATTAACTGTGCATTAGAAAATTCAACCAAACACGTTCCCTTCTTTTAATCTGTGCACTCATACAAGTAAAAATGCAACAAAACATCAAACACTTTACAGAACCTAAATGCCAAGTAAAATTGGCTATTTTATTTGATATTTCTCTTTAAAGATTGCTTAAAGAATTGTATTTGTACATTAGCATTTTAAAGATACTGAGATGTAAGGAAATGCCACTTTGTGTAGACCCCTTATTTTCAGACTTTTTGACAATGAGGGAATTTGAAGCCTATGAAAAAAATTGTAAATGATGTAATAGCACAGTCTGAAAAGGCCAGATTTACCCCGATTCGACTGCTAGACTGGGAACCGAGTTTGCTTCAGCTTGCAGCTTTTCAACATGCCCTATCTCCTCAGTTCTTCTGCTGGTCAAGTCCTGGAGGAGCTTGCGACAAAACCTCTGTTTCCTCAGGAAAGCTTGATACTATAACGGTTATTTACAAATCATCAATGAAACACATTTTTGACATCCTGGCGGGTCATCTTCCAGATGAAACGGATTGCCTGTCCGTGGTGTTTAATTCAGCTGGTTGCTACAATTTCAGGAGTATTTTGACCGCTGCTGGAAAGGACGCAGGACGCAGCCTGGGCATTCGGCCAGGGCTACGCCCGCGAGAATGGCTGGCGCATCGTATCTCCCATAATAACATGAAATCTGCAGCCTTTGGAGTGACTGCACCCCACAAGCGGCTCGCTGCTTCTGCCTCCATCAGTCCTTTGGGCTGAAGCATTGTGTCATCAAACTAGGCCAGCTATAAGTACTTCATTGCTCATTTGTTCATGGCTATTAAATATGTCCTCCACACAGCAGCTGTAGATATGCGAGCAAAGATATCCTAAAAATCTTTTGCCCATTCAAAGTCCTGCACCGAACATTCTTTATGTCACCACTGCCTGGCAGGTAAACCCAACATTTCCATGCAAAAAAGCCACCGACACTCATTTTTACAGCCCAGAAATATTTGCAGTGCCAAGAATAAATCATTTGGATAGCCTAAGGGGCAGCCGGAACATTTTTCAAGCAATGCTATAGTTATGCATGAACAGTTATCCTACTGTAAGTTTTTTCTTCAACAGCTTCAGCTTCAACTGCTTCTTGTCTTTGTTGAGCTGTCAAAAATGCTTGCTATAGATGCTAAAAGCCATGCAAAAACATATCAAGCTGAAAATATTCTCATAACATGCTGATTTACATGGCAACTACTTTGGAGGTTGGGCTACAGATATATTCTTTTCATGTAAGTGCCATTTCTAGATGGGCAATGGACATCCGGCATAAAAGACAGCGGGGGGAGACTGACACGCGGAATACTGGTACGGCACTCAGATGTAGAGGAAAAGCCATCGCTTCGGCCCGAGCCCCGGCTGGCGACCTAATCGAATAACAGGAGCGTGGGGTCGTCAAATTAAATGCTAATGTGTCACAGACCAGCTCCCAGAAGCACACAAACCAATTTTTCAGGAAGATGGAGCCACGTCCCAGGGGTGCCTCACTGCTGCTTATGTAATCATTATAAACAGCTAATTAATTATGCACTCTAATTGAATCGAGTAACCCCTGGAGTGAGCGGCTCCTGTCTATTTTTAGGAGGTGGCACTCTTTCGAAAGGTTGCGAATGGGTCTCTTCCATGTCGTCCGTTCTGTCTGCATGGTTTCATTGATAATATCTCGCGAGGCACTTTAATGGGTTCCTAAGCTGTTCTTTGAGACCGCCATTAGCATTATCAAGTTATTTATTCCCAGGGCTAGAAGGGCTCTTTCCACTGGGCAGTATTTTCCATTGCTTGAAATGTAAGAAACCGCCATCTGATAGCCATGATTTTCCATTATTTTGTCCGAGCCGCGCGTGGTAGAGCCCGTTTATCGTCCACACACATAAAGACAGTGCAGCAAAAACGCATGGTGGCTGTGATGGCATTTTATGGTGTCTCTCCTCTTGTATTACTCCATGAAAGAATGCCCAACAAGGTGCATGGTAGGGCTGCCACAGCCTCAGCTGATCAGGGCTCCATTTAGTCCGAGTGGCTCTGTAACCCAGTGCTAGACACCTGGCATTTTGAGTGCCACTGAGTTCATTAACATTGAAGGCATGCTAGATTGCCCAGGTGGAGCTGAAGACAGTTCACTGCAATGTTTCAGGCCGTGGAGGAATCGCACAACAAGTCCACCATTCTAGCACAAGAGAGTGACGGCTCACGTTCTTTCAGTACGCAAAGGGGCAGTCACTAGAAACGGAGAATCCTTTCTTCCATATTCGAATGGAATCTCACTGAAAATTGCAGCTGTTTAATGGGCTGGAATGGTGACGGGCTGGAATGGTGACGGGCTGGAATGATTGAGGATAGAACAGGAGTGTCGATGACCATGCAGAGCATTCTCAAATGTTTCCATCAGGTAGCTCAGACATGAAAGGGGGACCTATAGAGCAACAAGCTCAGTCCTGGTCTTCCTGCAAAAGGGCCAGTGTGTTGATCACATATCGGTGTGCCGTAAGGCAATAATCTAACAGCGCCACTGGGAATTCAGTCACAAGAGAGAAAATATCGATCAGGGCCTACACGACCTTAGGTTAGTTTGATCATTTCACAGTGACAGGATATTTCCCAGGAGGTATCAATAAATGGGCAATATCCACCAGGGTAACCTTTCTCTTAGAAACAGAACCTTATATCTACTAGATACAGAGACTATCCAATAAAAATGCATACATGTATTTTGGTAATAAAAAGAATGATTTATAAACTCATGACAAAATGATCTATCCACAAGGCATACGATGGTACGGTTTGTGAAAAACAGCAGCTATCCAGCCATTTTAAGCCTCCTGCCTCCTAACACAGATGGGCAACTTCACCACCGTTAGCCCCAAAGTCTCTGACATTCTGTGTTAAGCCTTCACTGAAAAATGAGCCGACAGCTTTTGAAGCAGCTCGGTCAGGATAATTAGTGTCCCGTACACGGGGCCGTCTGTTAACCGATGGACGTGAGGTTAGGTCACTGGAGACAAATCATCTCTTCGCCATGGTTTTGGATCCTCTCTGACACACTGTCCATGACCCTCAGCTCAGTAATGCTTTACATTTTGTCATAATTAGATTCAATTTTGTCAGTTACCCTTGCACAAAATATATTAGATAAAAAGGAATTGTGTTCATCTTTCAGAGTACCTACAAATCAGTGACACACAATGAGGCAAGCTAATAGCCACATTCTATGTTTGTTTTATTTTATGTCATTACTATTTTTATTATTTTTCGTAATTTACATTCTGTGTTGTTTGTGAATTATGCACTAACCAGTACTGTGAAGACAAATTCCTAGCATATGCAGGTGTACCATTAAACTTAATTCTGGTTCTGATTGTTATGTAATGTGAAGAAAATACAGTTAAATGGCTGGACTCAAGGCTGCAATTATGGTAAAATCTTTTTTTTTCATTAACCATGGAGCCAAAAATGACACAAAAGCAAAGGATGTAACGTTATCACCTGTTCATTTTCCAACAGGGAATCATTTTAGCATGAGGTCAGACCCCTTTTCTCTGTCCCTAATTCAAAAGACCATGATTACTAAAACTCTCATCTTCAAAGTCTCAGATCTGCAAACCTAAAATCCTCAACGTCATGAAATCTATTCAGAAGTAACTTTTGATATGCACATGGCATTGAGCTGATATCAGCTTCCCCAAAATTCATTTCTCCTAACCAGTTCTTAATATTCTTTGGATACCAACAGTGGGAAGGACATTGCCCTGACTTTGCCAACCTGCCTCACACCCCATTAAGACAGGAAGTGCTTTTTCATATGCCCTCTGCCAATCTGATTGCCTTCTTTACACAATACAGATCAGCATGCATGTGCAGGGATAGCGCCATCTAGCAGGCTGACAGAGTCTTGTACATTGGTAATAGCTGTTCATGAGTCCCAGCCACAGCATGGAAATGCCAAATTGTGTTCCACTTCAGCATGACTTCATTCAAAAATTGTAAATGTTTTATTTATGACTCAAACTATGGTGATAACGATGAGCTTTGGAAAGGTTCTTTCCACTGGCAAGGCTTCACACACAAAACTTCTTTTCTTGATCAACCATACAGACACAAGCAAAATTACAATTACATTTGTTCACTATCAGACAATTTGATAAAATTCCAATTGAATTAGATACATCATGAACAAACAGCTCACTATCCAATTTCCAAGAAATCCCCCAGCTTGCATCATGAAGACATTTCATTTACTTTCCTGATTTGTATTGGAAGCCAATGGAGAGTATGAAACGTGCTCTGAAATTCATTAGCATACAATTTCTTAATCAGTCTGGATGGTCAATAAGTATACAGGAAATTATCAAATCACTACAGGTGGTACACAGTCTAAGGCTGGCCGATATGATGATATTATCGGTAATTGATGATATCTGACAGTGAATAACCAGCGATTATCACGATTGTCGAGGAAATAGACTTAAGCTACATATAAGATAGCAAGATAACAAAAATTTGCAAATTGGCTTTCAGTTCAGCCTTACAGCGTGCATTTCCAAAGGATTAAAAAAAAAAACAATTATTATTGAAGCAAAACACACTATACATGTACATAGTAACCTGAAAATTCGCTATTACGTACTTTTTACTGTTATGGAACGTGACAGTATCAGTGTATGTAAATGTTGGTTGTTATGCTATATCGCTAGGGCTGATCATAAGTTTGTGGATCACTGCTTTAGATGGGTCATTTTTAAAAATCATAATGAAATCCAGTCCTCCGATCTTTTTCCACAGAAACTAAAAAACGGTGAACAGCACCATTAATCAGCAAGATTTAATGCCTATTGTGTAGCTGATTATTCATATTTTGTTTTTTCATGCATGGCTAAGGAAAAGTTACCTGCCCCTTTTGGTCCCCTATATATATGTGTGTATATGTGTGTATGTGTGTTTGTGTGTGTGTGTGTGTGTGTGTGGCGGGGGGGGATGCTGCACGTCTCAACTTATATTTTATCCTGATATATTTTATTGAAATATTGCCCAGTCCTGCATAGCCATACATTTCATCCTTCCCCCAACCACTCCTCCCAGGCAGCAGAGTCAGTCCACCACCGGGTCCATGCACACATACTCACTTTGTGGAATACAGACCCAGTCCTGGAGGCACGAGGCAGCAGCACTTCACACTGAGCCACCATGCTGCCTAATGTGATTGATTGTGCCTAATGTGTCTATGCTATTATCCATTCAGGGGTCAGGATCAGAGGGAAATGCAAGCCAGGCAGCATTGAGCACAGAGCTGGGGGGGACCCTGGAGAGGATGCCAGCAAAACACGGCAAACACACACAACAGTCACATGTCACTGGCGATTTAGAGGCACCGATTAGCTTAACTGCATGTCTTTGGCGTGTGGGAAGAAATCCACGTGACAGGAGGAGACCATGCAAACACACACACACACACACGCATGCACACATCGGTTTGTAATTGTACCTTTCTGGGGTCTTCTCCATTCCTTTCTATGGGCAAAACCCTAATCCCAACATGATTACCTTAACCCCTACCCAGCCCTAACCTTAACCATAAGTAACCAAACAAAATATGACAGTTCTGACATTTTTAGTTTTTCTATTGCAGTCACAGATCATTGTGGGAACTTAAAAAATGATCTCCACACCGTCAAAATAACTGGTTTTTAACCCATTGTGGGGGACATTTCATCCCCACAATGTAATATAAACATACTCCATACAAACAAACACACACACACACACACACACAAAGAGCAGAGGGAAGATTTAAACCCCCAAGGCTGAAGGTGTAAGTGTCTGTTATATCCACCCTCCTCTCATGGAGTACATGGAGCCCAGGAGAGATACTCCAAGAGAAATACTTCAAGAGAGTACTTTCTTGATAAAACAAAATCATTAAAGAGAAGGAAAAGAGAATGCTGATTAAGTTGAAAATACACTTATCGAAAAAGTATGATGTTGATATTGTTAAGAACTTTTTTTTACAGTAATAACTGAATTGAATTATTTAAAATAGCTGTGAAATTCTACATTTGGGAAGCAATTTGTAAGGCTTAATAGACTACCAGTGATGCATTCAATGCTCATTGTATTTTCATTCAATATTCATTGTATTTCTATGCTTCTTTTTTTTAGATGCCCCAAATTTAGGATGGGATAAGAAATGACCCTTGATATTACGCCAGACTCATTTGAGAGGTGACGGTATTCATTTTAATTTCATTCTCTTCACACAAATATCCACATGCACATGGCATCAGGTGTTTGTGGGATTCAAATCTCTATTGAAGCAAATCAATTATTAAAGAATATTCCCAAATATGATTCATACTGAATTTTTTATTATGCAATTATGCAACTGATTCAGTTGAACCTTTTCTGTTCGAAATCTGTTAAGTGAGCGCCATACCCAATCCAATCCCACTTTATATTTTGGTATAGCTACTTAATAAAATGGAGAACAGAAATTAATAATACATTTATAACCTAGATCCATTGCATTTAAAAGTAAATTTAAAGAAACGAGAAAGAGAATCAATCACAAAACTGTATTGTCAGATTTCACAATTTAGTAATCAATTGAAATATAATTAAATGCATGCATCCATATCCATTTGTCTGGCACATTCACACCTACGTGCAATTCGACAAGACCACTTCTTCTTTGTATGTTTTTGGGAAACCCTACACCAACACGAGGATAACATGCAAACTGCACACAAGTGACGCCAGAGCGCAGTCTCGAACCCGGGTCCCAGAGGTGAGAAGGAACAGTGATAACTACGAGCCACCCGTAATTAATTGCACATCTATGAATTACCAATGTATTTTCATTTTTTTAAACGTTAGACACTTTCATGAAGGACCATCTTTCTTCTCTCTTCGGTCAAAAATCTAGATGAATTTAAAATGATGCAGTACATCACTTTCCGCACAAAAGTCATGGTAAATGTATCCTCAAAAAATGGAGGTTACATGAAACAGTATTTCACGGAAAGACTTTCTGACCTGGTGTTTTGCACATTTCTAGATCACTTTATTTGTGGATTGCATAATATTTGTGACTTCCGTCCTGTTGATTTTTGTCCAGTTTGTACTGTTCAGGAGTCCCTATGAGGTCTGGGTAGAAAAATATATCTTTTTAAAAGTTTTGTGTTCACTTGCAAAATTTTTGCGATCCCTACTACACTTGCCCACTTAGCATTTGCTGCAATGTGATGGCATGGATTAACCTGAATAATACAAACAACCATCACATTATGGGGGACAGTGGACACCATGTCTTTTAATATTATGTGTTTTATACATATTTGTTAATAATTGCACTGTGTCTGTTCACAGCCAGTTTACGCAAGACAGTTGTGCTATTGAACATGAAGTGTGCATGTACAGACACAGAAACGTATTACAACTCTGTTGTGGGCTTTACTCCACAGTGATGAAGTTAAGGGTCAAACTGGAACCCGCTGGTTTGAGTATTTCAGTATGGATCCACATATTCCCACATACATCATCAAGCAAGAACACCATGGAGGTATACCTGAAAATGGGTTCTGGTTTAAACCATAACTATGGCACTGCGATAGTTACCTTTATATTCAGTTTATTTTAATTTTTCAACAAAAGCAAGCAACACCCACCCCAGAATTTTTATTTATATTTATATTAATAATTGATATTTCAATGTTTCTGTGTGCACTTCATGTTCAAAAGCCCAGCTGTCTTGTTTGCAATCACTTGCAGTAAACGGACACAGTACAATTACTACTAAATACATATAAAAACACATAAATGAAAATTACATAGTCATTTTATAAATTTTAAATTTATACTTTAAATGGACACAGTACAGTTATCATTAGCAACGGAAAAGTATTGCGTGGAAAGTATAACTATTTCAACAAATATTTTCCCACCCAGACCTCTTAGGGGCTCCATATACTGCAGCTGATCTGGAGAGATTTAGTTTCCAAACGTCTGCTGTTTTTGATTTTTTTTCCTTACAGAAACATCTTTACTTTTTAGTAAAGCACCATTACACATATATAAAGTTACTAATTCTTCTTATTTATCAGATAGCTCAATGTGCACTGATACGTCTTATGTACATTCAACACCCCACACTCCCACTAACTTTCAGTAAAAATTTCTTGCAATCTAAAATATACTGAAATCTCACTAATTCAAACGTATTCACAGAATCTCTTGCTTGGTACTTAACTCTGTTGTGGACTTACATGCACACTACTGGTTGCTGAAGAATCACACAAATGGATTTTAATGTAAAATTTCACTGCATGTTTTTTATGCAGTACTTGCAAAAAGAACCCCCTGTATAATATGAACATATAGTTATGATAAGAAAGACACCATAGTTAAAAACTAATCTGTACTGAACAGGAACAGGAAAATAGAGAGAATATCAGAATAACAGCATACACCCCGTAAAACAACTGTAATAATTTCTTCCTTACACAAGAAATTTCTTAATTGTGTGTATATTATGACTGGAGTTTCGAATGCAGTGATTCTGTTCATTGCACAGAGGTAGGGGCTGTATGTATCACCACAAGAGAAAAACAGGTTCACACATGTAGACATATTTTTCCAGGACCAGCGGACATGGGGGGGGGGGGGGGGGCGCCCCCCGGGCGGCGGCGGGGGGGGGGGGGGGGGGGGGGGGTGGGGGAGGGGGGA
>JABFDZ020000131.1:6991566-7004294 GCA_019775955.2 Pollimyrus isidori
TTTATTTTAGGACCCTTTCAACCTTTTCCCCAGTGTGTTTTCTCCCCTTCATGTGCTCAGTCTTGGCATGAGCATTGTTACTGCAGATGTTCCCACAGTTGCTTTAGCCTTGCTTATCCATCTCTCCTGCCATTTTAAGTAGTTAGGGTCTCCTTCTAAAAGTTTCCATGTTCTCCTAAACAAACTGCATGTTAATTTGGCATCACCAGGAATCATTTAAGTTCTCACGAATAACATGAGTTTGGCTTCATCGACCACGAGTCTAACAGCATTCGGATATCAGTCAGCAAAAGAGCAAGTACACAGCATGTAGACTTCAACTGAGGTCAAGAATACGTGGCTCCAGTACAAAATAATATTAGGGTTATTCTTTATATAAACATAAAATTGCCCTGCGACCCTGATCAGGACAAGCGGGTGAAAGGCAGTGGCTATACATCATGCCACATATGGTACTTTTCCGAAATTAGCCCTGTGAAGCATTTTAGTAAACTTTCATGACACACAATAACATTAAGGCACGTAATAAATAGTATGTTTGTCTGTAACGAACACAGTGTTGACAGCATGGATGGGATGCGAAAAAAAAAAGACGACAAGAACAGCTAAATCACCAGAACAAATGGCCCATCGTATTGCGAACCCAGCTTTCCCTGCAGAATTATAATAGCAATAATATTTTTTGTCCTTTTTCTTTTACAAGCGCTCGCTGTAAATGCGCATGTATGTGTGGTAATATGCGCAGACGTCCCATGACGGAGGGGGCTATAAATAGATCGAGGCGGGGGGGTTGGGCGGCGTGCACGGAGCAGACAGACTTCCTGTCATGAGAAAGCTCGCTCCAGGGGTCCTCCAGACCGGGTGTGCCTGGCAAGGGTTCTGCCCACGGAATGTTCCTGGGTCTCCCTCCCACCACCCACGAATCTCAGGGCTGCCCGGACACCCTGAGGTCAAAAATCGACAGCTGCGATAAGCTTCCCCCACCCCCACCCCCCCGGGAGGAAGTGACCGCACCCAGGCAAAAGCCCCATCAGACGGCCTTGAAAGGTGCGCTTATATGCCAGAAACCCAGGCCATCATCTCCGTGCCCAGATGATCCATGTAATCCTATAATCATCATGCTGGAATGTGCGCCAAATATATGTCTATTATGTCCCGTACGTCCATCCATTCCTCCATACATCAAAATCTCCATTGTCCTTTTCTTCAGCTCTTTCTCTGCAACCAGTAAGCATTAAGCTTATAAAATCAACTGACTCATCAATGGAAAAAAATCATAGGAGTATATTCTATAGGAGTATATTCAGGCATAAAACTGCCAGAGATCTTGGCATCAGTAATGTAGGGACTGGTAAATGAAATGTGGACAGCATACAGGACCATAGTGTCAGAACTCGGGTCCCTCGTGGGGAGACGTGTAAGGCCAGCTATGCAGGCTGACTTCCCATGCCCTCTACGCCGGAGCTGGTCATCTCTCACAGGCCTTTAAATAGACACCCCACGACTGTCCTATTATTAGCTGCAAATCTGTGTTTCTAGGATTCGTCCGGGGGACAGACCTACCTTACAAACAGGCTCTCGATACATCCCTAAGTCAGTATTGGGCTCCTTTGTCCAAAGCTTACGACGCCTCACATCCGATCATACGTGGAACTTTCTTGATCTTCCACGGTCAAGTTGGGGACTGAAAAGACCTGAGGCTTAAAGAGGAAACGAAACCCACTAATGAGCCCCTACAGAAACTCCACTCTGAAGACAGCTGTCCTTTCCGAGGAGCATCATATGTCCCAGACCACAGCCAATCCCATCTAAGGAGGCTGCGCTCAAAACATGTTGTCTGAGGAAGTTATTTATTCTGTCGAACGCGGTGCCTTTAAACTGAAGGAAACAATTTGGCAGAACAGAGATTCTGAAGTTATTTCCAGGAATTGAGCTGATGAGCTCAGTTAGTTGAAAGTCATTGGTGTGGGACTGAAGGACCCAGGTTCAAGCCTGTGGGACTCTGTCTGTGATCAGGGGGTCACTGGATCAAATCCAAGCGACTTCATTGCTGGGCCTCTGAGTAAGGCCTGTAATCCCCAATTGTACCAAGGACTGTCTGACCCTGCTGTCTCAATACGTAAGTCACTTTAATGTACAAAATATAATTGGGATTTTCCTACTGAAATCCAGTCATCTTTTGTATGGGTCTGGAGGCTTCCCAAGCATCAGGCAAGGCTCTGCCACAATGCAGACGTAATGCTCGTCCTCTAAGAGTGACAAGGACCTTATTCATCATCCTTACTGTAAAAGGAAGGTTGTTTCATATCGTGCAAAACTGCCTCTCTCTGCAGCAAATACTATCTGGTGTGTTACAATGTGACAAAACAACCTCAGGCACATTATAGATGTCAGTGAACATATTACCTACACTAATATGCTGCTGTACTGGCATACAGGATACTTTGTAGTTTGATTTTCTGTAACTGTAAAGCTCCTATGTGATTGAACACCTTAAATATGATATGAAAATAATCCGAATAATGTTTTGTCATCAGAAACTGGCAGAAGGGAAGAAGGTGGGTTGTGAAGAGGTAAATGAATACAATTCAACTCCGGTTCATCCATTCATCCATCCCCGAAATATTTATCCCTTTTCAGGGTTATGGGAGCCCAACTTAGTAGGGTATCAATACAAAGGTCAACAGTTTGGTAAATGACATGACCACATGAGAGGTTCACAGCAGTGTTCCTCCGCCCAGTCTTTGAGGATGCCCAGACGGGCCACATTTTTACTCCCTCCTGTCTCTCTACCACCCTACTGGGAGCAGGGAGGGAGCAAAAACATGGACTGCCAAGGGGTCCCTGAGGACCAGTTATGGAGACACCGGGGTAAAGCAATTGATTGTTTTTATTCAGAAGTATCATTTAAGAAGACGACATTTTAAAAACTGCAAGCCCCCCCGACCACAAAAAGCACCGAATGACAAATGAACTGTAATACTGTATACAGTATTACTAAAGGTTTAACCTGCTTTCCCTTTTTCCCCACTACGTTTAAGCATTTAAAAGATGTTATTTCTGAGGATAACATTTGGTCTTGGATCAGGTCTGCACAGGGAGCTGCTATTATGTTACTACAGTAGTGCTATATTACACTGTATTCCTAAAGATAAGTTGTACTCTAAACTGTACTTTACAGGCAATAAAAACATAAAAACTGAAAAATAATAAATGAACCACAGCCAATTATATGACCCCCCCCCATGTACAAACATTTCCCAAAGCACAAATCATAATCCAACATTGGTGACAGTACCTCGCCTTTATATCCAGTCCACTGATTCCACATGGGCAGTTACCTGACAGGACCTGCAGTGTCCCTCTAAGGACGAAGCAGTCGTAGCATTACAGCTGCCTTCTTTAAAATTTTGTGGCAAAGCACTTCAAGAATGTAACAGTATTAAAGTCACACAGTCAGCAGCCCACTATAATGTCAGACTCATTTACATGGATCGGAGGTATAACATAATACAGTTACATGTTCCTGTCCCATTTCTCAGACTTCCCAGATTTGTGGAGTTTTCACATCAGAAAATTTAATCCCATAGTATCTAGAGAAATGCAATGTACCATGCCCTTTATCATAGCATATTGAAGCTCACTGAATTCGTGAGCAGTGCTGGTGGATATACAGTATATTTTTGCACCCTTTCCATATCTCTCTCAAGAATACACCAGAAACTTAAAAAAACAAGCACAGTAGAGGTTAAGTGCTTTGATTAAAATATCATCATGTTAGCCACACTTGTGCCCTTCTTAAGCAGGTCATTCACCCTGAATTAACTCAGTAAAAAAAAAAACATCGTGAGAGAAAACTGTAAGATGTGTGTAAGATGAAGACCAGATAAATATGAGCATCAGTTAAGCAAAGACATACATCCATCCTTATGTGTGTCTCTGATGGTAATCGGCAGTGGCTGGAAACCTACAGTATGCTAACCAAGCAAAGCATCTGGCACAGCTTGACCCCCAGAGACAAAAGTGTTTGCACGTCTGTGGTGGGATAGGACCACTTCTGAAAATCGCCCTCCTCATTTTAAGCAGAACAACTAGTTCACAGCTTTGACATCAAACCAACCGGGCAAGAATAACGAATGAACGGAATGGTCTGATGCGGGGGGAAAAATAAAGGACATTGGAAAAAAGCAGAGAGTGTCGCTTGTGATCACTTCGGGCCTGTTAGGATGTTCTGCCACAATCAGACATTACATATGGGACTGTTTTATTTATAGGTTTTAAACAATGAAAGCTGTTGTGGAAATTTAGCAGACATGGTTAAGATGCCTCGGTCAGCTCCCTCTGTGTTTTCAGTCTGTAATTATGCACTTAAATGCCCTCCTCCCTCATATTGGAAGTGCTCCCCATCTGCCGTCTGTTAACGCTGGGGGTCCTCTCCTTTCGTCAGAGGCTGCCGCTGACGACGCTTAAAACGAAACACAATACTGAAATATAATATATAAAAGAGAAGACCTGCAAGGAGAAGGCACGGGACATGGCGTTTCCTAGAAGCATGGAGTAACGTACACCTGAAGCCGGACAGATACGGAACACCTACTTCTCGATGTCTGGTATATTCCTGGCAACCGCTGGAATGCACCTACAAAAAACCGGCGCAGGGTGGTGTATTCCCTGGGGTGATACCGTTCGGTTCTGAGGCAGAATTCAGAATGCTGGGAAGCACACAAAACGTCCAAGAAAACAACGAGAAATGTCCCACTGCAGCAATACTTACACCATACATCAAATTTACAAAAATATCTGTCACCATGACCAGCATGCTGGACTAGCGCTTGGAAGATTGGTGGGTGGATGGATGGATGGAAATAACTGTCATATATGTATATAAATATACAAAATCAGTGCCTGAATAAAAATAAAAGTACTGAATAAATGTCTAAAAATAAATTGTAATACTTTATTAATCACATGTGGGGAAATTGCCTTTTTGCTGACCCCATTTTGCTCTTCATGACACACAAATAGGTGAAAGCAAACTGAAAGGCAACCACCTGCAGTGGTGCCCATGGAGCTGAGCGTCAAGGACTCCACAGGTGTGAATATTCTGCTGAGGATGGACTCAAACCAGCAACCTTCTGATCACAGGCACAAAGGCTTAGCTCACTGAACTACACCCACAGTCCCCTTAAAGCCATAGCAAAGTTAAAGCTTAATAATTAAAATAATACTTTGCTTTATGTATACAATGACATAAAGTAAATTTAAATAAATTACAAATATTATTCATATACAGTGGTACCTCGGTTCTCAAACTCAGTAGAATTCAGATTTCTTGAAAGTCGGACAAACCAGTTTGACCTAGAACTCCATCTGTATATCAGAAGTCGAGCCGTGAACACTGACCTAATATAAATTGTACGCGCAAGGAAATGAGTCATACTACAATGCAATTCTTTCTTGAATGCCTTCTTCACAGACTGGACAATTAACCAAATAAAGCAACTCAACATTACAGTAACTAACAATAAATAAACCTCTAACTTATGTGTACTATTAGAGCATTTATATAATTTATTTAAACTTTATTGTACCAAGTAAATTAACTGAAAACCAGTTCTCACTGCTTTACGTGATATTCGGGAGAAATAGCAGATTACGCATTGGAACTGCCTGGGATACAAACGTCATGCATGTAACTAAACTCTTCAGCCAATAAGGGCAAAGGTGTGTCGTCACAGAGGCGGTTCCAGTTTGTGCAGCCGGGTGAGAGGTCACAATGCATCTAACTGTAATGCATTGTATCAGGATCAGAATGCATTGCTTTAAGCCAGTTCTGTAAGCAAGTCAAACTCATCCAATGACCGAACTGGGGAAACAAAATGAAACGTGGACTTAATACACGGGACTAATCACAAGAACCAGAAACAGCTGATCATATGGGGATCTACTTGAGGTTAAAGAGTGGGAGTGGCACATGGAAGGGGCGGACGATCGGGGCTAGACAGAGTTAATGTTGGGATAAGATCTTTATCATTTTGGAAGCCATTAAGAAAAAAAATGGTCTTCTTGTTTTATCCTGTTCATTTTGTGTTTAAATGCTAAAAGAAACATATTTAGTTGCAATTTTGGGAGGCCGGGAACCAATTAATTGGTTTTCCATTATTTCTTATGGGAAAAATATGTTCAGAACTCGAACTTTTAGGATTCGATCCGGAGTCCGGAACGTATTAAGTTCGAGAACCAAGATACCACCGTAATATCATAACGTGACTCAGTGAGGGATATCTGATCAGTAATATAAAACATAAAGTTCAATTAAATCTCAGCATTCATGAATATGTTTAATGACCTCATTGAAAATAAAAAAAAGGTGCCAACTACAAACACGTTTGCAACTGACCCTTAGGAGACGAAAAGGCCACCTCTGCCATGCCGGATCTGTTAATTAGTGCCTTTCCACCCTTCACACTAATTGCACATGCGGTTCTATCTAGGATGCTTGCTCAATTTACCCACATGCATTTTTTTCTCGACTGGCACTTCCAGAAATCAAACATGGATGACAGGAATCAACAGAAACGTATAAAGATGCTGGACTACCGCAGAAAGACAAGGAGCACTCACAAGTCAAAGCCCTCAAACACATATTATGACTATAATAATAATCATGTTGTTTATAGGTTAAAGATCTGCACCCATGTCCAGAAGATTGTGGGTTTGAATCCTGCAGCTGGCCGTCGTATAACTCTTGGACCTTTGAGCATAACTGCTCCATGGGGTCTGAATGATACATGACCCCAGGCTTTCCTCACTTTTGTCAAAGCATCTGCTTCATAAATTAATGTAAATCTTGTATTTTATGGAGCGTGTCGAAAGTGAGAAGCTCGAGGGGGAATCTTATTCTTAAACAGGCGTGTAACGGCTGTCGAGGGCTGTAGCAATGCGACGTTCTGTGCTGACATGCCGATTCAGGACAGTGAGACGAGGACCTAACAGGGGCCGCCTGTCACTTCAGCTGGGTGCCGGTAGCAACCAGACCCGGCAAGTCCGAGAAAGATCTAAATATAACTGAAAAAAGGAAAAATAAAAAAATAAAAGGAGTCGTCTCCGGATGTCTTGCGAACGCTGACTAGAGAGAAGCAGCAGCTTAACACAGGTGTGGTGATGATGTATGATGGCAGAGTCCGTGTTATGTTTTCTGTGGGGTTTGATAACGGTATCTGCAGCAGACACCAGGAAAGAGACAACTACCAAGGAACTAGCCAGGCAAGTGTTGTGCAATGGCCAGTAAGGGGATGACACAAACATATATGTCCAGAAGGTTCCTGGTTTGAATTTTGTGGCACAGTTATCATTATACTGTTGGGTGCTTGAGTAAGGCCCTTAATCCCAACTGCTTCAAGGGTGCTGGATCCTGGCTGTTCCTGCTCCCTGACCGCAAGCTTTCCTCACTTATATGTCGCTTTAGACAAAAGCATCTGCAAAATAAATGTGCAATTTGCATGTGATCCCATACAGCAGCATGTGCATTAAAGTAGAGCCTTCACCAATAAACCAGCCTTCATAAATATATCATATAAATGATAAATTTAAGTGACTAATAGCTAAGGGGATTTGTGTTATGAAAAAAATCTAAATTCTCTTTCGGAAATTTCTCTTTAAAGTACAAACCACTAAATAAATAGTAAGAGATTCCTCATATTATTTTATAACAGAAAGAAGAGGAGAGATGAAACAGCAACTACACTCTAGGTTATGAGTCTTTCTAAGCTCCATTGATGTACAGTATAATACATTCATCCCACTGTATATAAAAATAGTCCATTATGGGTACGAGATGACGACTCCTGTATAAACATCAGCAGGGGGTGCAAATATAAAGTAGCAGGTGATGACAGATACCTGGGCCCCCATCATAACTGAGGGAAGCCATTGTGTCTCAGGTCTGTGTTCAAAGGCCACAGAAGCTTCCGGAAACGCAGCTGAAATCTCCACTATCTGTTTGTAATATAAGGGTCAGGTTGTTACTCAAACCATACCCCCTGGGCGGTGAGCTCCAGCCCCCAGGACATTAATATTCCGCTTGTGAGAGGATAAACACTGGTGTTCCGGGTTCCACTGTCAGATACTCATAGATAATTAGTGTTCTGGGCCATGTGCAGATCAGATTTTAGTAGTCATACCTCTGCCAAAATACCAAAAGATCATTATAGAACCAGGCTCTACTCTAATATAGCATTAGCATTTTGTGTTTAGCCTACGCGCTAACTAACAATCATAGCGGGGCCTTGACCTGTGCATTACGACACTGCATTCGTAGGCTCCTCTCATACAACCTATAACACCCTCAATATCCATGAGTGCTCCCATAGTTCCACACACGTTTATGCTTCTGTGCTTATTCACCATCAATATCAAAAGCTCAGCCCATATGTTAATGATCCATCAGTATTGAAGTCTCCACTGTAACAGGCCATTAGCATTTTTGTGTTCAGCCTACATGCTAATTGGCCAGTCACAGCCTACTGAGGACTCTGCCAGTGCAGTAATACTTCTTCTGTGCCTTTAAGGTTCTAGTCCCCACTCCTCTTCTTATAAATAATTAGTACCATTAGTACCCAAACTTCAACCCATAAGCTAATGACCCATCAGTATTCAAGGCTCCACTTGTACGCCATTAGTGTTCGGGGTTCTACTCGTGCACTAATACACCATTATTATCTGAGGCTGCCCCCATGTTCTGGAGCACCATTCCTTTTCAGGTGTCCCCTCCGCATTAGCATTCAGGGCTTCGCCTGTGCAGTATCACGGCATTAAAATTCAGCCCTACTGGCAACCTCCACCAGCCACACTCACCGTTGCCTTTGCTAGCAAGATGATAAATGCTGTTAGTGGAGGGGGGGACGCGGAGGCCACCTGGGGGTGGTTTCAAGGAGATGCCATGATTCAGCGGGACGGAGCTGACCTCAGCCGGGAGCCTCCCTCACAGACGCTTACGAAGCTGGCCTGACCTCTCCAAAGAGGACCACACACCTGTCTCTCCTCAACCTTCACGACAACAAAGGCCATCACTCAGTGGCTCCTGTTATCCAACACGGCTGACGGCTATTGCCCACCAGCTGCTTTCTGTGCCGGAAATTTACCGTGCTGGCAATGCTAACCTTCTCTTACCGGACCTGTTAATGAGGCCTATGCGTGATGGAGGACTACACTATTACTAAGGGTGGACCCAGGCAAGGGCAAGATGGGCAATTGCTCAGGATGGAATCTTCTGACAGGGTGCTGACTTAAGCTTTACCACCCCACCAAGCTCCACTACCCTGCATGCCCCCACCAAGCTCCATTGCCGCCAGCACCCCATCCATCTACAAAGCTTCATCCCCTGTGCCACCCAAGGACACTTAATATTGACTATGGTGCCGCATGGACTTCTCTCAGTACTGACTAGTATACTAGTATGTTTCATTTCTGTTTGCCGGGGGCTGGGGCTTCTGTGTTCCCTCAGAGTTTTACCATCAGCTTGATTGCCATCAGCCTGATTACCGCCCTCATCATCGCTCATCGGGCCAGGGTGATTGGCAGGCCAGTACTCCAAAAGTAACAGCCGGAACAGCAGTCATTAAAAACACCCTCCACGTTGACTGCCATCCAATCCCAGATTGGATGAAATCATTGCATAATTTATCATGAGGTCCAGCCTCTGTGGCTGTTTTGTTTATCGAAAGGCCCATTCCTCACATCCTTATGTACCGCTATGGCATAGCATTTATAAGAACGCGGTTGCCTATCTTTCCAACACCGTTTACCTTTCCTTTAGTTTCAGAAACTAGTTAAACACATTCATTCTTATGATTATCTTGGTATCTGATCATACTTGTAAATGTGATGATGCACCACAAATACTTGCTCAACGCAAAAGTACTGCACGCAAAAATTCTGCTCAGCAGAATCCAATTAAAATCAATCAATTAATGATACCTAGCTGGGCCGTCATCAGGCTGGCATCTCGCCCAGAAAGCAAGGCTCACATCTGAGACTGCCCACTCCTAATCTACGGCATCTGGGTTTGCCGCTTTGCTGTTCCTCGACTAGAGTCGCCGCGTGGTGATCCTACAGGAGGGTTGAGCCTCCCACGAAATGTGTAGGATGCAGGACTAGGGGTTGACTGATCGGGTCAGAGACCACCCACAACACGACGTGACTCATTCAGCTGATCCACATGACACTCAGTGTAGCTGCTGAGTAGGTGTTCAGCATGACTCAAAGGCAGCTCCATGCCTTTTGCCTCATAGCCATAATAACCTTAATTTTCACAAATGGCTCTATTTTTTCAACGTTGCTATTTTGCACACCTGCAGAGACTCTGTAAGAGGCTCCTGTCACTCCAATGTGTACTTTGACATTTACATGCCACTGAAAGATCAAAAATAAGACTGTATTAAAGAATGGACACATTAGGTCTGCTTGGCATTTTCACACCAGTGTTCTAAGAGTGAGGGCTCACGTTTCTTCAAGATTTGTTTCGCATTCCTACCGCAGTTTTAGAAAAGGCTGCTATCATTCAGTGACCTTTTTTTTTGGATTGACCTGCTGCAGTCCCATGGTTGAAACACACAGAAAGAAAATAATGTGGATAAATTTCCATTTGCCAGAAACACGGGGTATAAACAGGCTCTTTCCGGCTCCAAACAAGCCCCTTAAAGGCGAAGACAAACACGTGTAAAATGAAACTATGTTAGTGCAATCAAGCGTAGAATGAATCCCTTGAAAACAGCAGACCTATCATTCATTTCAAAACCGTCAAAGGTGAGATGTATAAAGCATCTCACCAAAAGCACGGAGTCTGACCATAATGATTAACTGAGCAATAATAAATGTCGGAATGAATTCCGGTGGCCTCGTGAGCAGCTGAAGTCAAGTAACATTCACACAAAGCCATCAGAGACTTTCCCTTTCAGCGAGGCCATATGTCACACTGTCATAAGAATTTACGAGTTGGTGTCTCCTTACAAAAATACACTCAAACGCCTTAGAGGTGCATTTGTGTCCCAGCATGCTTGGTGGGAGAAGGGTTGTTTTTCTCCATTGTCTTCGATGAGGCTAAAACACAACACTGACAAGACCATCACAGATCTACAACTTTCACTAGACTGATGTGCAAGTCTGCTTGCGGAGTCCCACTCACAGCGATTGCTTTGGCCTGAGATCCAGACACAGCAAGAGGCTGAATGCACGGCCGGAAGGCCACGTGACCGGCGTTGCGTGTCAAGATCACATGACCATAATGCAGCCCACAAGTGTCATGTCCAGTGCTCTGTTGTTATTTTTGTTGTCACTTCATTAAATTAATAACATATGCAGAAATGAATGTGGCCAAAATCAGAGCAGCTCTGAAAAGAAGAAAAAGAAATCCAAATGTATCAACTTATAATCTATCTTTCATCCTAGCAGAGAAATGCATTCAGTGGAATCAGGAAAATTTACAGATGTTAAATTTGTGTTTATGGATTATCTCTGGTGTGTTACTGAGACCAACACCTATACAAAAAGTCCTTTCCTACCTCTGGATTCCAAATGCTATTATTAACATGATAACTATTATCATCCTACCTTTTGGTTGAAATTATTCATTTTTAATTTTAAAGGACTGTAGTATATGTTCACTTCTATTGACTAAAATAGTTCAATTAAACCACTGGCAGTTTTTCTATTCACTTTCTTGATATGTAAATGCATTTTACATACCAAATTTAAACAAATTCAATAAATGATGTTGCATCAAACTTATTAAACAAAGGTGTTGGACGCTAATGCATAAAGGACGAATAAACAGAGTATCTTCCATCCATAGATGATGTTTTTTTCAAAGTTTTTGGGGCCAGCTGTAGTGATCACAAATTTAACGGGAAATACATAGCAAGCGCAGAGAGCCGCTAATGAGATTTCATAGCAGCTGTTCACCACCTCCAGCTCATGGAGCCAATGTTGACATCCTGCGCTCACGAAGTTCCAAGAAGTCCGCTAAAAGTTAATTATTAATTGGAACCGTGTGGTTATTATAAATTAATGAAGACCAGTGGAAATTGACCACCTAAAAATAATACCTTAACATGATCGCCAGAAGGCAAACTGCGTTAGATTCTGTTTCAGGTAATGTTTGCTTCCCTGGCATCTGATTGCAGAGCTGCCCTTCACACCGAACGGGTGTAGCAGTGTGGCCGTGTTCGGCAAATTACATTACCATATTACATCCAATTGTTCTAAGCCATCAACTCTCTTGTTTATCAACATTTTAGGGAAATTCACTCAGAATGCAGGACTGGATGAAAATAAATTCCTTATCACTCTTGCGTACTGTTATGGCAGAAAAGGAACAGAGACCAGGATCCAGGAATGCAGGGCTGACAGATGTTTAATGGGCGGTCCGAGGAGATTGCACTACACAGGTAGTTAGCAAAGGTGACAAAGTCCATTGGATCTAATAGCTGGTCACTCGGACAGGGCACAATGCACGGGGCAAAGCCCCAGCACTGGGACGGGTGATGGAGTGGTTGAGGAGCGGCGTGCAGTGCTCATAGACACAAAGGAACGGAAGAGAAGGTCCTCACCGGGAAATCAGTCCGACGATGAAACACAGGACAAGACCACAATGGTAAAGGGAGACAAGAGGAGCCGAGCTCGGCGGGACAGGCGGGTCAGGTTCGGGATCTGGGCTGTGGGAGTAAGGA
>JABFDZ020000131.1:7004394-7015488 GCA_019775955.2 Pollimyrus isidori
GGGCACAATACTTCGCAAAGTCGGGTTGGTTTGGATTTCCTTTTATCAGGAGGTTAATTGCTTCCTGAGTGGCTGCACCTGTCCGGCTCCGCCCCTGCTGACGTGACAAGTACACTGGGAAATTACAGTTTCCTTAATATCCCAATCTGCTCTCATCACAGACAGTGAAAGAATGGCATATGCTCTGTACGATAAACCATGTCAGATCATTGTCCAAACAATATTCTGCATTCTTTGTTAACTGTGTATCTGCCTACTGATGTGCAAAAGAATATTCTGGAGCTCCATAAGGCTAGACGATTAATTACAGCAGTGATTCCAAGAGACCAAACACCACACTTGCTATGGGATTTGACACAGAGGTATTTCCGCTCAGCAAAATTTCATCCCAGTGAGGAGGTTAAGGAGTCAAGAGGCTTCCATACTCTCACCAATAGACATTGTATCCACATGCTTCCCAATGCCATGGTTCAAGTCCAGTTAAATCAAGTTATGACCATGCCAGCCAAATTCAGGTATATGGTAGCATGAGCGTGCTGTTCCCCCAGGAACATGATGCAACATACAACATCAGTGACAGAGGGAGGGTTTTTGCAATACAAAACGTACAAATCACTGATCCAGATTCACTAATCCAATAATGATGAGGGAGCATCTCTGAGAGGAACCTTAACACTGAAGCTCCTCTTCCTTCCCATAATGCACTAGCCATTGTCTCAATCAGTGCCCCCAGGTAGAGGCAGCTTATTTAGCCTTAAATCGTTGCCCTCTAGCCTCTGCAATGTGTATTGCCCCCAGCCATTTCCCATCTATCGTCAGCCTCACCGTCTGCAGGTATAGATTTACCTGAAGTTGCTTTGCTGATGCTTTTATCCAAATTGTCTCATGCACATTATTGCTTACTGCCATCCCCCGTCTGTCTTCTCTGCCACCGTCTAGATAGAAGATAGAATTTCTCCTGACTAGCATATTTTCCCAGAATTCACAAGCACAGAGGCACAGTGCTCACTTAACTGGAGGATTTCACCATCCACAATATGACAAACATCAGCTTTATGAGCAACTGCAGCAGGCTGGGGATGCTCGACTCAAAACGCCATTCATCTGTGCATACTTCATTCCCACCACCTGATTAACTGTTCCAATGTTCCGGAAACACTACCTTCTTGCAGACACCCTGGAGAAGAATCATCTTTATGATCAAAACCAACTAAAAGAACCTGCCACAGAACCCAACCACTGGTTCCTAATTTTTCCTATTTACAAAATCTATATGAAATATCCAGCCAACTAAAGTTTTCTTTTCATGAATGATGTTCTTGACACCAGTAAGTAAAGCTTCACAGTAACCCATTTTTAAGAGCTGACCCATTCATGTTCTTCAGTCCATCCTCATCATATCCTGGGCTCAATCCTTTCAGACAGCAGAATCATCCAAGAAGGAGTATTAACACATGATGACCACACTGTAGATGGTTCAACTCTCTCGAACTCTGAGGCTGCAGAAAAGCTGGGCCCCCACCTCACACTACAGCAGTGACTAGGATGAATATATTCTTCTTCTGCTCCTTCATCCAAGGCTGTTGTATGGCTCAGCAGGTTGGGCTGCTGCTCCTATGATTGAAATGTCACTTGTTCAAATCCCTTGACTGGCAGAGTAATTTCACCATTATGCCCTTAACCACAATTGCTCTAGGGACCGTTTGACTCTGCCTTCTGAAATGTATGCCACTTTGGATTGAAAGATAATAAAAACTGATATGCAATCAGAAGTTATTCTTCTCCGTGGTCATCTCTGGGTCCAAGCCCTTGGTCCCTTTTATCTAGCCTCCCTCCTAGCATGTAGGAACAAGACAGCTCCGGGCCAGACTGCTTAATGGGATTAAACTTTGCTATGTACATACCCCGCATTCGCAAAACCCCATTGAATAGCCCATTTGGAAAGCCTGGCACATGAGTACCGATGCAAGAACTGGGTTATAGGATTATAACTCTACCAGGGATGGGCCAATCCACATTTTTTTCAGTTTCGATCCAATTCCGATACACAACTGCCAATATCAGTATAGATTCCAAAACAAGAGTTCTTTCTACTTTAATACTTTCATGAGAGATGCACCGATCCCACTTTTTTTCATGCTGCCACGATCCCAATACCTGAATAGAGGGTATCGGCTGATATGAGTACCGTCATACGTAACATGAGTACATAACACACTGGTCTTCGTTTGTACATCTTACCTTCTTGGATAACTAGTCAATACAAATGAAAAAATGCATACCTATTTTATTTTGTTTAACCTAATTAAGGCTTTCTGGTATATACTTTTTCATTTATATTTACTTAGTTATACAAACAGCACATGCATCCAAGGAATATTAACAAGCTGTAAGATGTACAAACAAGGTGGAACAGTATGTTATGTATGTTTCTAATATACTAGAAAGATGTAATAAAAAAAAAGGTGGAACAGTATGTTATGTATTCATGTTATGTCACTCTGCTCCACCCACTGAGTGGCAGCATTAGCATTCGACATGAATGTCACGAAAAACATATTTAAAATGGGAACGAGTTATCGTGCTATTGATTGTGCAAATCAATTTAACAGGAAATACTTCCTGCCTATTTATACCCTGCCAAAAACTAAATAAGTATCTGACGTGGATCGGTCACATATGGTCAATACAAGATCCATCTAATAGGTTTGAATAAGTGCCAATATAGATCCTAGACCCCCTAAAGGGGCACCCTCCCTTAACCTGCAGGACACCTCTACCCATGCCCCTGTACCACTCTTCTAGAAGAAGCTCCATATGTACTCTTGGTCTTTAACTGACACATTTCACTACCTGCCGAGTATTGACCTCTTTACACTCCATCTTCCAGTAGGGTGGTGCTACTGCACCTCTGTTTTGTTGGTTTTAGCTCTTGCTTTTGCAAGAATAAGAGCACTGATTAAATTAATAACAGATGTGTCAGATGTGCAGCTGTTCTGACTACGATGCGAAATAGGTTGGAAAAATTAATATGATTTATACCGCTGCGGATCACAAAATGGATGACAAGAGATACGTCCGCTCCGGTGTAAGTACAGCTCCAACTGTTTGCCGACTGTCATTAAGGTGCAAGGTGACACAAATGTCCACATAATACTGAGCAATACTGATTTCCAATGAAAGGAAACACAATGAGGTATTCATTCCACTTTTCAAAAGCTCTATGAGACTTTACAGTTTACCTAGAAGAAATTCAATTAAACTCAATTAAAGGATGAACGTGGCTGCAACAGCATTGAGCTGCTTATTGCTATTATTATTTTAGAAGTTTCATATATTTTAGAGAGGGTGAACAAAATAATGGAAACACCACCCAATATATTAATATTCTTCTCTGTCTTCAGAACAGTCTCAGTCTTGGAATGCTGTCATACAATTTGTGAACTGTGAGATATTGCACCATTATTCAAGAATAAAAGCCTCCAGCACTTTGTGTTATGAATGACGTGGTTTGGGAGGCCATGCAAGGCATTTGATTTCATCCTGCAGTTCAAAAACCACTCTTGAATTTCTTGAGCTGCTTGTAGGGGATACTATCATCTTGGAATACGAGAATGTCAGGAAGGACCCATGTTCTCACTGTAGGGTGCCCATCATCCTGTGAAATGGCCCCTTGATCCTTGGCCTTTAACTATGCAGGGCAGTTATCAGATAAAATGGCTGCCGTTGAGACGACTGTCCATGCCATCGCAGATTCCACACCATGTTTGGCAACAGCTAGCAACATGTGGGTTTAAGGTAACTTTCGGCTCTCTCAAAGTTCTGTTCATTCTGTTGCTGATTCTGTTTCTGATTCTGACTTGGTACCTTCAAGTTGGTGTTTCCATTCTCTTACTTACCCCAGTAGCTAGTCTAGTGTATTCATTACATGCTAATTTTGTCATGCATTATTTAATTCCTTTAAGGAAGTTTTTTCCAAAGCAACTTACATATACAGTAACATAACTGGATCCTTTAAAGAAAAAGAATGCATGGATCAAAATGGTATGAAAGTACTTTATCCATAGCTATTCATTTTCTTTGGAAAATGGATGTTCTTGCAATATTAAGCGCTGTTAATGAAAGATACCCATGCCAGTTATCATAGGGACATTACTGTGGCAGCTTTGTCCCTATTAAGATGCATCGCACTTCCCCTCTTTGACTCATGACAGATGTTTCGGTCAGTCAGGTTAACAAGCTGAGCAATGCAGTTCCTCTGGGTGATCATGATAAAACACAAACACAAAACATGCTAATGCTAAACAGATATAATCAGGAACTGGCAGGACACTGCAATTCACTACCCAAATTTTTACCACCTCATCCTACAGGGCAGAAGGTGCTCCACAGGGCTGTAATGCTTCATGTATTTATTGCGCCGTTCGGTACATCATTCTCGGTTTGATATGCACAGTGGAATTAATGAACACATTTATTGATGGAACCTAAATCCACAAATAGATGTTCAACACAAAAATATATACTAATTGTGACTGTAAGTTGGATATGGCTAATGCTTGTTCCTGCTAGTCATGGGCAGTGGGCGATAAGACCGAGATCGTCTGTTGGCTCTTCCATACTGATTTCAAATATGTTGCCGAAAACAAAGGCAAACGTGCTAACTTGTTCGGGAAGACATCATCTGAATGTGTGCGCCCAGAGCAAGGCAAAAACAGCTTCTGCAAGTTAGTCTCCCTGTGGCAATTAAGGCACTTCTTCCCAGGAAATTCAGAACGCACTGAGAAATAGCTATAGGCTATAGGGATGTTTATCACTGAAGATATGCAGTCATACTTGGTAGTAGAGAACACAAGATTTTAGTTGATTATGGTTGCTTATATATACAGTGTATCTTTCATTCATTCAAATGCAAAATAGAAATAAAATTACGCGGACACATTCACAAACACATTGTAACTTTTCCTAACTGTGCTATAATAATTGAATAAGTTAGCATAATTAATTATAAATAATTTTGGCATTTCCCTGCTATATCTTATTTGCACTGAAGTAGGAACTCAAAACCAAGGTTTGTACCAAACCATGAGATTTGTGTACCGTCACGCCCCTAGTGCTCAAATGATTTAGTAAGGTACCCATGACCAGTTTACTGAATTCCACTGATTTCCAAAATAGTTTAGATCCTTTTGGACTCCTTAAACATAACTGCTTCATTCTACATCATGATTTATGCACAGGAAATATGCAGAAGATATTAGTTCACATCAGTTAATGGCAGGCATTTGAGAAACATCTTGCTACTGTACAAGTTTGATGCACTTTTGCCCTGTAAACAGTGTGTTTACATTGGCATTCAGATGTTCTCAGAGGTGATCAACAAATCAGTCCACTCAGCTCCAGAAGGGGAGGTTGTTTCTGACATTTTAAAGCACTTGGATTGGGGTTCTTCAAAACTAGAGCCTGGATTGCCTACAATCCCACAAACCAGTGGCAACGAAATGGCTCAGAGGGAGAAGGTACATCTTCCATCTGCCAAGAGGATTTTCACGATGCAGGCAGCCAGAATGCAGATAGAGGTGGACGGCAAATTATGCTTTATGAAAAAAAAAAAACAATAAATCCGCCTGACATTTGTGGGAAAACCTGTGACAGTTCTCACAAAACAGCAACTATCTATTTTCATACTGCAACTTTCTTTCAACAATCTAACATTTTCCCAGCCCAGCCAGTAAATCTATTATAATCAAGGCAAGAATTATTCAGTTGTCATTATGATTCTCACTCTTTTAATACAGCTTTTACATATCCAGTAATTTTCCTTGCATTATTGCAGACCAAAACCCCATAAATTAAGCAATACAAAAGTGACATACCTTTCCTTGTATGACAATGTCCTAATCTTTCCATAAACTACAAAAATTAGACATTTGTACTCCTGGTTCTCAGTGGTTCTTACCGTTAAAAAATGCAACTACGGCTGTTGTACAACTACTGTAGATGTGAGGAATTCTCAATGCTCAGATTATGCTCACCTAGCAACAGTTACTAGTAACTTGATTGCGAGAGACCAGAGAAAAGGAATGTATAAAACAGCATTATCGAACTCTGTTGTTAAACAGCCTTCCGTTAAAACACTACAGGAGGAGGCACAGCAAACAGCAAAGCTGCTAATACAGTTTGCATTCAGTTTATGTCTTAAATATTTTTTTTTGTTTGTTTTACTGAAGCTTTATAGGTACTATACTGAAGTAGAAGTAGAAACAAAGTATGTAAGGAATGTTAAGTATACACACAGGGAAAAGTCAGACTGATTTGTCCATACACTACTTATATGTATACAGACTGGACTTGTGGAGACTAATCCTCCCGGCTGGTCCCAGCCGTTTAACAAAACTGGATAAAATGTCCTCACCAACTTATTGCGCTTTGTCAACTCGCTCAGGGATCCCGTTTCTAATTAGTACAGATTTGACGTTAGCCAGCGTCGGGTAGAAAGCTGATTAAAATATGGTAACTGTGGGAAAGCGAGGAAGGTCGAAAATAACCTTATAATTCCTGCGCGAGCTATCCAGTCCCGCTTGCGTTTGCTGAAAGAGGCGCTGTGCATGCGAGCGCGCGCCGAAGCTGTCCTCACGGTGACCTTGAGCTTGTGCTTTAGGACGCACGTTTTAAATAAAGAAGCAAAGCTGGTATTTGATACTACTACTTTCATTGTATTTGCGTCACAGAAATCAGGATTTTACACCGTATGGCATTCACAAGAAACTCCCTTTTCAATGATTACCAAAGCCGTTTTTTGCTTCTACTAATCTGATTAATAGCAGGACTTTAAAGGTCTCCTGGTGCCAGTCCCAGAAGGCCTGCTGTTGTACGCATGAGAAAAGTATTTAACCCGAACAGAATTTCAATAGATTAAGAATAGTAATACAACATATTAATAATGCAATATAATATTGAGTGAAGTTTACAGTTGTAAAAGGGGTAAGATGCTAAGCTTGGAGGCATGATGGGAGAATGAACCCACTGATGTTGTAGCTGTGTTGGGAGAGACCTGAAATGAGAGCAGCATTACGCCACGTAGAATAAAAAGGTGTAGTACTTCTTTTCCAAAGACTTCGAATAAAATATGCTTAAAAGTGACATTTCTGTGTTTTAATCTTTATACGTTTTCATAATCCGATGTAGCAATGCATGCAACAGGCTGACCCCATGCCAGCTCAATCCCGTATTTCCGAATTAATGTTGTCAGCATCAGTCACGATTTCACAATGGCTGGAACAAGCTGATCGGCCCTATGCTAATTGCCCTGAGACCGAGAAGGACTAAACACCAGACTGAGCTGCCAGTAGATTCAAACGCGCGCCTGTATGTGAGGCACATTTTTTCCCTTGAAAAAAAGTCATGACCTCCATTTCATTCACTGCGAACGCGATGACATTCCCCCCATTACCGGCGAAATTAAGAAAGGCTCCATCATAAAACACCGCCCGCTACATGCAGCGGCTGGCAGCATTTTAATATGAAGGGTCGATGCGAGGCACATGTGTGCATTATGATGAAATACCCCGGAGGCTTCGACGCGAATATTCAAAGGAGCACTATTCCCTAACTGTGAAATTGCATTAAAACTCAGCATTTCATCTTGAAAGATCAATCTTGCGGGAAAAAATACCGGAAGATTTTTTTTTTAAACGGTCATCTATCAGACATTCCAAAATACATCCCCGAAAGACAGAAGCCCCCACTTAACGGGATCAGTTTTATGGACAGGGGATGGCCATGCATTAATAATTAGCAAAACACTATTATTACACAAGCTGCGGGTGCTTGTTGCGGCGTGTGGAGGTGCCAAAGTACACATTACAAAGTGTCTGGTCCGCGCAGCTTTTCAGACTCAATGCCATGTAAAAAGACGGCGATCGCCGTAGCCAAGACGTGTGAGGTATTGCAATTTATTAATTTATTAAAGGCACTTGACACGAAGGTTAAGGGTGTGATCCCATCTATATAAATATAAAGGGCGCGTCCCTCGGTTTGGACAAAACGCGGAGCCAAGGGGAAATAAACGGAGCTTGTGAAGCTAATTCAGATTCTGTCCAGCCTTTTAAATCCAAGTCATGCATTTCTCTGAAGCAAATAAATAAATAAAGCCCCAGTCCTTACATAATGGCACATACCCCGGTGCAAAGCAATTAGCCAAATACCAGAGCCCTTGTTCCCAGCAGAGTATTTTTATGCGGCCCTTTTTGCAATAATAATAAAAAATACATTTATTCAGTCGCGTTACCCACGCTGCAGCTGGGTAAATGTAATAGGTATCACAGCTCGCACGCCATGCAAATCAGTAATATAATCCCCCCACCGTGTCTTGATCAACCATGCTGCATTAACGATTCCGAGAAGAGGGGTGTCATTTAATTAAAGTCAAAAATTAGAGAGAGCTCTCTAGCGGGAGATGGCCAAAGCAGCATATCACAACTCATACAAGCCTACATATGCAGAATGCTTGCCATTTTATACGTATAGACACACAAATAAGTTATAACATTTAATGGTATTTGATTGCATTCAAGCAGAAGTATTATGATCGTTCCACCTGCTTTACTGGATTATCTGCGTTTGTGTAATTAAACAACCTAAATGAACCACTTAGTGTCTTTCAGCAGCCATGGCTGGTCTGTCCCCTGAGTATATTTCAGAGTATACCATGGTAACATAAGGGTAAGGGCAGGTGTGTCGGCGACAGACCACGGAACTCCCAACTAGTAGTAAACGACCACAGGCACTAGCAATTTCCATTATAGCCTAAAAACTTATTACTATATAGCAACAGGTCGTGACATTAACTTTAAAGAAAACTTGAACGCTAGAAGCATCTACAAATATTTAGGTATTTTAACATACATTTAAAAGGAAACCTTGAGCCAGGACTACTGTTACTCCCAAAAATTAAAACTATCCTTGTCTTTGAAAAATAAGAACATCTCCTTACATGAAGAATAGCTGTAAAAGTACGGAGTATCTGTTGGGCAGAAGGTGGCATTTGTCTGTTCATACCGTAAACACCTGCTTTCAAAGCATTGGTACTGTAATGATAATGTTGGCAAACTCTGTCAGGCCCAAGACGCACAACAAACATTAGACCAATGAAGAATCAGTCAGGACAAAGAAATGAGCAGATCATCGGTATGACTGTAAAGCAAATCTATCACTGCATGAGAGAGCTTTTTGTTTGAAAACCTCTGGGCTGATGGTGATTACAGTATTTGCTGTTTTATCTTTGAAGAAAATAAGTCATTTGAATTGAGTGAGTACAGCTATAATACATAAAGGGACCTATTAAAAAGACAAAATGGCTGCCTTGAGTCACCAGATTCTGCATCTGTTATTAAATGTTATAATTCCTGAAATGGGGCCACGTAGCCCTGCACCATTAATTTTGTTAGCGGAAGTAAATAAGGGTGCAGATGCTGATGAAACATTTGTGTGTCTCCCTCCCAGCTTCCTACACTATATGTAAGCCACACTGGCGAAGCACTGTAAGTGATAGATCCAAGATGGCCTCCGGATATATTCACTCAGTATCCCTGCTGTACTGGTCGAGTTTTATGAAAAGCCAGATATGGCGCTTCAGGTTTCCAGAGAGATTTATATCAGAGATTATACACCAGATCTTTTGTAAAACTTCTTAGACATCTACTTGGACTCTAAAAGGAGTATATAATGTGTCTGGAATTCCTTGATACAGCTTCAGTCACTGATCACACTGAGTAAATCATGCATGATAAAGGATAGATTTCACCTGATAACTCTGAAAAGATGCATCCATGTCATTTAGACAATTCCCCATGAAACCTCCAAATGTTTGCTTCACGCATGCACTACTGTGGTCCAGCTGCCCGTATCTGGATTTTTAAAAAATACGATAATTATGCAACAGACTATTTAAAAATGTCATATCTGTTGCGACGTTGGGTTTATTTACGAGTGAATTCTCGCAAACAGGCTATTAACGTGTGAACAAAAGTTCTTACCCTACGAGGCTGCAGGTGAAGTGTGAAAGCAGGGTGTGGGAAGCTGTCCTTCCTAATCACGTCGTATTTTCATGATGGAGGCCCCCTCCTCCCGGCCGCCTGATGTATTCCATGTTTCGGTGCAAAGGTCAGAAGTAGCACCTTGGCTGCGGTGCTGGCTGCGGAACCCCCGCTTTGGCTACTGACAGATGTTTGGTACACCCGAGGCTGCGGCAGATTAATACAGTCATCTCTCATTATTTACACACGCCACACAGCACCATGGATGCCCACAAATGTTCATCCTCCTCTCCTGCCAGAACCGGTGTCTCAGGAACACTTTTGGAAAATAGAGGGCGACAGACCCGCCAGCGAGCTGAGGTCTGCGTGGTGACAGTGGGAATGATGCAGACCTGCAAAGCTAAGTGAAGCTTTATTTTATTTATTTATTTTTTATTTTTTTTACACGAATTCCCTTGGAGGCTTGTTACATGTCCCAGGGGTGATAAGAATTCACCGGCAAAATGGTGAATGATCCGGAGATTTTGATAGCTTGCACCTTCGTAGGGCTGTGCTAAAGGTCGTTTGGAGGACACGGAAGCTTTGTGTGGAGGCACAGCTTAAGCTAACTGATTTAATGTACATGGCAAGGTCCTGTTACAAAAAATGTGCTTCTGCTAGCATTTCCAGGGGCATAAGAACCATCCCAGTTCTGGAGTCCAGCTGCCAAAATGTCAAATTACACTCTATTGACATGGACAAGCTATAAAGGTATCAGGGTAAACAGTCATTCATTGAGGACATTGACAGCTTGAATCTCAGCCACAATAATTTATAGGGGTCTGGTTATAGATAGCGCAATATCACTTCCTGTTATCAATCCTCTGGGTAGGCTTTCCTTATGACTTTATAACATTTCCGGTGTGGACTCGTCATCCTGCCAAACAACGTGTCGGCTGCTTACCACTCAGTCTAAAATAACATCAATACCACGTGGGGGGGGGGGGGGGGGCGCGCCGGGCCGGCCCGCGAGGGGAAGGAGGGAGAGAGAGGGGGGGGGGGGGGGGGGGGGGGGGGG
>JABFDZ020000131.1:7039065-7054815 GCA_019775955.2 Pollimyrus isidori
GATCAGTATCCCAGAAATTTAACTGACTTGATGCTATTCTCTGACTAAAAAGTGTTCCTTTAATTTTTTTGAGCAGTATAGTTTCCTAGCAGTCACACTGATCAATCAGGCAAAAAACCCAATACAACAAGACCCTAACAGAAGCTGATCATTCCACATCTCTTTCCCTACACATAGGATCCATGTCTACAATACATTCCATACTAGGAGTGTCAATTATCAAACGTTATGTAAATTTCATCTTGGAAAAATTGCAAATGCACAAAAAAAAAATTACATGCACAACTAACTGGTTTGATTACATTAGGAATACTGGATATTGCTGCAAATGTAATTTTGTTCACTCATAGCAAAAGGAAAAGAGTACAAAGACGGTACACACAGTGCAAACACTAAAAGTAAAAATAAAACTGCGAAAACTCTTTCCCATCTAATTCTACCATTTGCATAGTCACCAGAAAGAACACCATTATGTTGCATCATAGGCTATTTTTATGTGTGGATCCATGTATGCAAATGTCTGACACCTAATTCACATTTAGTACAACTTGTGGGAAGAGGTGACAAAATGGCAAATTAAATTCTTCAAGGCAAATGCAGAACCAGAATCCCTCTAGAGCAGGGGTCTCCAACTCCGGTCCTGGAGAGCTACAATCCAGCAGGTTTTCTATCCTACCTGGCTTTTGATGAGCCACACCTGTTCCTGGTATTTACCTGAAAACTGGTGTGGTTCATCAGAACCCAGGTAGGATAGAAAACCTGCTGGATAGTAGCTCTCCAAGACCGGAGTTGGAGACCCCTGCTCTAGAATAATTAAAAAAAAAAAAAAAAATCATCATCAATTAAAATACACATTTTTAAATTAACTATTTTTATGTGAAGGCACAGGTTGATCATAGGAACTGTGTCACTTAGCTGGTTTACCTGTATATCCATGCTTTAGAATTGGTGTCGCTTAGGGCTAAACTATACATCGTTCACAATTTCACAATTTAAAACAACACAATTAGCAAATTGCAAAAGCCTGCGTTTTAGTTTGTGCATTATGCAGCATGCCTTACCCAGGGTTTAAAACTGCTGTGACAATAGATTTACTAATTCATGCTGTCCTCCTTGTGTGACAGTCATTCTCAACAATCGGAAGAGCTGTGCTTCTCATGTGCCGGTCATGCTGGCCAATCAGAAGTAGCCCAAGGTGACTGTGGATACGCCCACAATTAGCAAACATATGAATCCCAAGGAAAACATTACATTCACAGTGCGGAAAAAATATTGATTCCGCTGCTGAATTATAAGTGAATTACCTACTTATTTCATGGTCAGAGATTGTTTACAAAAAGATCCTATTATTGAGGGTTCAGGCAGTTTTGCAATTCCCACCACAAGTCAAAACTCCTCAGGATCCCGGCCGGCAGCCCCCCAGGCAGACACATAATCCTAGTCCCACCCTCCGGAAATGGCCATCCATCTGCCACAGCCAGGTGTTACGTGGGCGTCCCCTTGGCCTAGTCCAGCAACTTGGATCCTCATTGCTGAGGATCCTGTGAGCCGGATCACCCTCAGGGAAATGCGCCACATGGCCGTAGTGCTGTAACTAACCTAACTGTCACTTACAATGCAGGTAATGTGCCTTATTCTGGACTCCTTTAGCAACCGCTCGTTTCAAACCAAACCGATGATTCTTTAAAGAGACACAGTACCGAAGGAGTCCAGTCTGTCTCAGGTCACTGGATAGCGTCCATGTCTCACAGCCATACAGCAAGTTAGGGAGCACCAGGACCCTAAAGACCTGGACCTTCATCCTCTTCCAAAGATATTGGGAGCGCCACACGCCCCTTTCCAGTGACCTCATGACCCCCCATGCTCTCCCAATCCGTCTGCTGACTTCATAGGAAGAGTCAGCAGACACAAAAGATGCAAAAGCCCATCCTACGTTTGGGAGTCCATTTTTTTACCCCAAACATCAATTTTTCCCCCTCCATGTGCCTTCTGGGGCTCCCTACTCTCTGCAACAGGTTGCCAGATAACATGAAGTATTTCCAACGCAACAATTTGTCAAAACCCGCCCAATCTGTAGATGCTACTCTGGTTCGATCTGCACTTTAGTCACGTGTTAATGCAGCAGGAAAGGCAGACGTACACAAAATTAAGAGTTGGCACTTTTCTTGATTTTTTTTAGTTTTGCTATTTATTTTATTATTTTGAAAGAACTAGTCACAAAATATATAATCTCATTTCAGTTGCCATCTGGAGCCCTGAATAAACACGTACTGAAACCATTTAATCTCTCCAAGTTTTCATCCCTGCATTAGAATTTAGACCTGGTAATATTTTAATGATATCACATGTGGTAATGCTGCATCATACATTTAAAATCTATTACACACTTAATAATAAACGGAAGCTTGACTTTCAAAAAATTATATCGCAAACCACATTGCAATATCTCTCCGAAAAATCACAATAAGATATTTTCTCCAAATCTTTCAGCCCTATTAGAACATAAGAAATTTACAAATGAGAGGAGGCCATTCGGCCCATCAAACCCGTTTCGGGAGAACTTGACTAATAGCTCAGAGTTGATAAAATCTTATCTAGCTCTGATTTAAAGGAACCCAGGGTTTTGGCTTCCACTACACTAGCCGGAAGACTATTTCATACTCTAACTACACGCTTTGTAAAGAAGTACTTCCTCAAATTTGTTTTAAAATGTTCTCCCGCAAATTTCCACTTATAGCCAAGGGTTCTAGTATTTAAACTAATACTGAAATAGCCATTTGGCTGAATAGCATCCAGACCCGTTAGAATCTTATAGACCTGGATCATGTTCCCCCTTAGTCTCCTTTGCTCAAGGCTAAACAGATTCAGCTCAGCTAACCTCTCCTCATAAGACATTCCTCTAAGACCAGGAATCATTCCCGTAGCCCTCCGTTGCACCTTTTCTAAGGCAGAAATGTCTGGTGACCAAACCTGCACACCATATTCTAGTTGGGGTCTTACCAAGGAATTATATAAATGTAACATCAACTCCCTTGACCTAAACTCCACACACCTAGAGATATAATCCAACATTCTATTGGCCTTTTTTATTGCTTCCCCACACTGGCGAGAGTGGGACATGGAAGCATCAACATACACGCCGAGATCGCTCTCATAATCAGCAACCTTTATTTCCGTGGAGCCCATAAAATATCTGTACTTCATGTTTCTGCTCCCTGCACGAATTACCTTACATTTATCTGTGTTAAATTTCATTTGTCAGGTATCAGGCCAGTCGCTAATTAAATCCAGATCCCATTGTAGCTTCTCTGCTGCTAGATCAGTATCTGCTACACCACCCACCTTGGTGTCATCTGCAAATTTAACCAGTTTACTGTATGTATTGGTATCAATATCATTAATGTAAATTAGGAACAATAGAGGTCCTAAAATTGAACCCTGCGGTACCCCACTATGAACGCAAGCCCACTGTGACATTGGGCCTCTAATAACTACTCGCTGCTTCCTGTCAGTTAACCAGTTTTCGATCCAAGCTGCCACAGTTCCTAAAATCCCTGCAGCTTTGAGCTTTAGCAAAAGCCCTATGTGGGGGACAAAATCTAAACATCACATGGTAGGCCTTTTTGTGATCAATTTTTCTTGTAGCGTCCTCAAAGAATTCAAGTGGATTTGTTAAACAGGATCTACCTCTCCTAAATCCATGTTGGCTATCCCTAAAATGTTATTTGCATCCAGGTAATTTACCATTTTCACTTGGATTATAGCTTCCATTACTTTTCCAGTAATGCTAGTTAAACTGATTGGCCTATAGTTTGCTGGATTACTTCTATCCCCTTTTTTGAATATGGGTGTTATATTAACATGCTTCCAATCTGAAGGCACCACACCAGCAGAATATACGTGTCAACTTTTGTTTGATAAATCAGAGATTTTGCATTAACAATTGAGTACATAAATTGCGTTCACACAATAAGACGGCCAAAAGTTTGATAAATGAGGCGCCTGATCAGTATGAACTGCTATCACTTAGCATTTCCCATTTCCATAGTGCCCAGGGAATTAGCAGCCTGCTTCAAGTCCTTAAAGAAAGAATTGCTCTACATAACATTTTAATCCAACAGAATGATGGCTAGACTCTTAACGCCAAAGCCCAGACCCCCCAGGCGACAGGGTGCAAACACACAGTGGTGATAACACCATCAGCACGTACACGCAGTCATCAGAAATCCCTGGAGGTAGACCAGGATGGCAAAAACCCTTCTCCTTAGGCCACTTATGCATGCAGTTTCAACAAAAACCAAAGTGAAATTTTACACATTTGCCGTCACTTAGCAGGCCCTTAGCTTTGGGCGACGAGCACACAGGGTCCCAGACAAAATCGAGCCTCGTTTCAAGTTTACATTTGCTCGTGTTTCCGTGGGTGCCCATTGGTGTCCTCAACAACATCTTGATGTGTTCATTCTTCCCAGTCTCACGCTTGCAACTTAGCACTCAGCTGGGAACCAATTACAGCCAATGCTCCGTGTTTAAAGAGTGTCTTCTGGGAGTTCGATAATGTGCAAGGTGGAAGGGAAATGAGAAAAGCTCAACTAGTGTCCCACCCATATGGCTTCAAGCGCAACATAACAGTTAAGGAACAGGTCTGGCAGCAGCTGCAAATCCTTCACAAATTAAAAAAGAATCAGACAATTTCGGTGCCGACTGTCACATTCATGATTTTGCTAATCTTATATGCAGACATAGCTAAAAACTCTTCTTAAAACTCATTCTGCTCATAGCTAGAATCTTGTCTGACAAGGAGCTGGACAACTGGGAGAAGACCTGTGATATTTTTAAAATCAGTATAAAGTATAAAGGAATTAAATCAGTCAGTATAAAGGAATTAAAAATATAAATATAGTAAGTAAATGTTCTTAAAACTGAATCCAAGACAACCACTTACAAAAGACTTACAGGCAAATTTAAACTGAAAACAACCTGTCCTGAACATATGGATAGACTCAAGGGCAATTAATTAATTTACCATATGGCTGGCTCATTAGCGCCCCCAGGATTTCTTAATTAATCAACCAGATTATTTGTTTTAAAGCTCCTAGCATTTGACTCATCATATGTGCTCTGTACATTGGGTCTATCCAGACCTGGAGATTTATGTGGATTCACAAAGGTGACACAAGAAGGGTGAAATTCATCCAAGCAAACAAACAAACTGCTTTCACCTTTAACCATCATCTGACAAAGAATTGGTCAGGTTTCTGCTTACCTAAGGGCATCAGCTCCATAGGTGTTGACTATGACCCCAGGGTCAGGGTAATTCTTCTTCCGTTTGCTCATCTTCTGTCCATCACTGCACAATAGAGAACATGCTGTGTTGTAATTTATAACAGTAAAGCTCTCCCAGAGCACTTGGGGATGATCAGGTGTCCTTACCTCCATCAAGAGTGCCCCTGATGTCAAAGCATTCAATACTACGTAATATTCCTATATGGGTTTTGTGTGTGTGTGTGTGTGTGTGTGTGTGTGTGTGTGTGGGGAGGAAGGGTTGTCACTACTGAAATACTTGCATGCTGTTATTACAATATAATTTTTTCAAATTTGAACTCACCTGGCCAAGACCAACCCATTCACAATCACGTTTTTGAATGGGGGTTTGCCAAAAAGTGCTGTTGAGAGCACCAACAATGTGTAGAACCTGTCAGAAATGTCAGAAAACAGGAAATGGGCAACCATTCTTGGGCAAACACACATAAGCAACAGGGCAACACATCCAAGAGTCACTCACCACCCTCTGGTCTGGTCGATGCCCTCTGCGATAAAGTCGGCGGGAAAGGCATCTTCAAACTCCCTGCGGTTTTCGAAGGGGTAGTGCACCTGTGCGTAGGGCATGCTCCCACTCTCGAACCAGCAGTCGAACACTTCCGGTACTCGGCGCAGGTGACCCTTCCCACAGCGAGATGGGATGGTCAGGTGGTCAATGCTGCAAGCCGAAAGATAGAGGGGAAAAAAAAAAATTGGCCTAGATTCACACTTGGGATCCTCTAGAGATGAATGGAGGCTTGGATTACAGTTTGTGGCCCAGCTGTAGTGTGACAAAGTCAACATAAGAACAACCAGAACTTATAACTGCCAGGGGAAAAGAAGGAATCCCCGAAAAAAGGCTGGAGCAGCAGATCAATGGCAACTACTGCTGCCTCACGCCCATGGGTTAGCGGTTCCCAACCCGGTCCTGGGGGTGGGGTAGTGGCTAACGGTAGGATCTGAACATAGCTGGTCTCATTCCTAAGTGGGACAAGATACCTGAACCGAATAGCAGCAACAAGGGCCATCAAGGTCTGCCCACCCACCCTGAATGAACAGTATTTTGCAAATCCAGCACCCTAACAAGCTTGTGGGAAGATTGGTTTGACATATTAACTTGTGTAATTTGAAAACGAAACTAATTTATTCCTAAAACCATGAGATGGCCTAGGTTACTTCTATAAGCGCAGTGCTAACTGCTTCCACAGTGATTGAGCAAACCGAAGGAGGGATCAAGCAGAAGTCCATCATTACGATACCCATATACAGAATGCATTTCTCAGAACAGAGGGTAGTAATTAATCACCGAAAGCGATCCTACTCTATTCCGGAGTGGTTGGTGGTAACATTACTCAACACTGTCAGGGAACAGAGATATACGTGCAGTAATCGCAGTAGACGATCAATGACTCACCTCTCCCGGTGAAGATCAGTTACTTCCGCTCCAGTGAGCTCAACCAGTTCTTCTATTGACCCCACGCACACCACCTGAGAGGAACAGAAGGGCGGATGTTAGATGTCACACCATGTCAGCACTACAACCAAAACGTCCCACTAGATAAACCAATTGGCCTTTTCTTAAACCCTCCAATATAAACAAATCTTTTAAAAACAGGCTAAAAAATAAAAGTTTGTCATGTCATGGAAAAATAAACATATATACAGAACCACAGTTCCTCCACAGTGGTGGGGGGGTGGTATCGATGATACGCAGACACTTTTCTGTTTTTGGCTGAACTACTGACACTGTCATTTCGGATTTACTCAAGATAATTTTGTCAGTATATTTAATTGCTTTGGTTTTTTTTTGGCACCTGCTACATCTGAGTCTCATCAAACCGCAGATCATGTGACACTTCACGGGCATTCTCGCTCGATCGCTATTTTGTGTCGCCGCACACCGATACGGGTGTTATTTTTGGCCACTTCGCATTTCTCCTCTCGTGGCAGAGCATCGCAAACTTCGCAGTGAGTTGCCAGAGGGAAGCCGTGTCTCTCCCTCATAACCGAGCTGGAAATTAATACTGCGACCTGACGCCGGTGCCGTTTTGCGTAAATAACTCTACAAAGCAAAAACACAGATTTACGAGACTGGTCAGTGCCAGATCCATTAATAATGCCCTGATTAATATATTACTCGGTTACACTATTATAAAGTGCAAAAATATTGAGCATCCAGACCCACCCTCCTACTACATAAGGCATACTAGTATCTGTGGGACGGCTCTATGTCCTCAGAAACCATCTTCCAACAACCTGTGACACATATAGCTGCATATAGATACAAGGAATTAACACATTTGATTCAAAAACAGTGCAATGAAGTATTCAATAGTTCCATTTAAGAATGACATCCACTGTTAAGCCACAGGAGACCTCAGATGTGAGAATTTGAAGCAGAACCGCAAACCATTTATTATAAAAACTACGCCTCATTAGTAGGAGGAATTACAAGCCAAGGAAGGTCATCTCACTCTTTCTGGAACCCTGTGAAACGTACGAGATTCATATGCGGCGCACGACTTCAAAATGTCATGGGCGGAGCCAAAATAAGTAGTTGTGCGAAGAGTGTACCACGCTTAGTGGAGTGAAGCTAGATCAGTGTTCCAATTCTTGGGCCTAGGCAAAAACGGCCTAGATATGGACACCGTGGCAAGGGGGGCGTGAGATCTACTTTCCTGGCCCCACAAAAGCTCAGGGAGTCACAGGCACCCTGGAGACTGCTGCTTGGAGACAGCCATTATGCTATTTTCAGGAAGCAGGTCACTGTCCTTCTTTTATTGAATCGCTCTTTTCATTTTTCAAAGCCTGAAACAACCCAATTCTGGGGGCTAAATTAAGTTAGCATTTTATGAGCTTCGCCGCTGGACTGGTATTCCGTAGTTTATCTTCTCGCTGCCCAACTTTGTCAAGTTTCCTTCAGGTGACTGCTCAAAATTAAGTGCTATTAAACAAAAAATTACTCAAGACAATGTTTCAGATGCTATTACTCTTCTGACAGGTCTTCCAGGACAGATTTTCTAGATTTTTAATACATGAAAAAACCCAGACAATTTGTTGCCACCTTAATGTTTTTACAAAAAGACGTAAACAAGTAAACAAATGTATGGCAACTTCAGTGGTGGGTGACTGACTGACATGCACCTTAAAGCTGACTATATATATATATTTTTTTTTTTATATATATTATACATATATACACACACACACAATTTTTCCTCAGAATGTTAGAAAGTACAAAGAACTAACATTATTACACTTTTATTCTATTGATTGCTTTTTGTGAAAAATTTAATTGTATACCTAAAAATCAAATCCTACGCACTTTTTGTACCTGGATTCTGATACCTTGGCACTCCAGTGGTGCCCTTAGACTCTCAGCAACCAGCCAGGAAAACAAGGTTCAAAACAGGGCTACGTGGGTACTGACCTCCTCATAGTCATCACTGACCCAGAGTGGCATGGGTGTCCCCCAGTACCGGTTCCGGGAGATGGCCCAATCGCGAGCATCCCTCAGCCAGTTACCGAAGCGCTTCTCCCTCACAAATTCCGGCACCCTGAAATGAATGAGTCATGGACACATAAAACAAAAGAAAAAAAAAAAACATCTGTGACTTTATAGAGATGATAAAAAAAGATGATGATTATCCTGCAGTGGGGAAGTGTCAGCGAAAAGAAGGGATAAAGAAGAATACGACGAAAACTGTGTTTGTGTGCAGGCTTGATAAAGGGCGGCTTACGTAACACCACTCTCACACAAGACACTTCTGTCAGAAGCGAGGAGATGGAGAAATTATCCCAGTCCTTGTGAACAAACAAATCACCTCTCCGCTGCGCAAACGGGGCCTCCCTCACAGCACGGGTGGAACCACAAAATGAAGAGGCACAATGGAGGAAATAGCAGGAGCACTTTGAATCTGTCTGACTATAGCCCCCTAGTTTCCAGAGTCAGACAGAGTCAGAGTCAGACAGAGTCAGAGTCGGAGTCGGACAGAGTCAGAGTCGGAGTCGGACAGAGTCAGAGTCGGAGTCGGACAGAGTCAGACTCAGACAGATTCAGAGTCAGACAGAGTCAAGCTAAAACCAAGAACAAGCTACAAGTTAAGTCAACTGACGTATCAACCACCCAGTCCAAGACTATGCAACTCAGTTCATGCTTTCTTGGGAATGGCAGGTGCCATTCCCGGGGGGGGGGGGTTGGTAATGGGAACGATTTACAATAAAGAAAAAGGATAAAAACTGTGTACCTGAAACCACTCGGAATCATTCTTCAAATGAATTAATCACTAAGAAACATTTTTCCCCTATTTTATTGTCCCTTACACAATAATCAAAAGTGACCTTTTTCCCCTTCCTGACTTCTAAGCCCCAGAAAGACACTGATCTATGGAAGCATATCTGTGTTTATAATGATTTTAAACAGACAATACGCAGAAAATTGTATTTCATGCAATTAAAATCAGGGCCTTTGTCCTAACAAATAAATAAATACAATTACACACAAAGGGGGTTCTCCTTTAATCAGTACTGGAAGCTTTGCCGACAATACCGGTGTACTGTTATATTAAGTTTCCCAAAAAACTTGTCACGCTATAAAAAAGGAGAGGCTGCAATGGAAAAATCATTATGTGCTTCTTCAAATGCAAAAACCAAACACACTGTTTATGGTAAACAAAAAAAATTGCAAAATTTTGTGCAACAAGACACCTTAGATCATTGATAACTTAAGGCATAATTTTGCTTTATACCACGATGAAATGCTAACAGAAATGAACAATTCATCCAAGCAGAGAAAACAAGTCTTTGAAAGCTCAATAAGGAACTTGCAACATCTCAGAACATTGCTGGATGGCTATGCTACCTACAGTACATACAGCAAACTGCTGTCCTCTGATTACTGTTAATTTACATCCAAGCCAATGGTGTTTCAGTAATTAAAATGAACAAACCCACAAACTGCAAAACAAATACAGAAAGATTAAGCCACAGACCATTACTGCTTTATTCATTTAAGTCCCTAATTGTCATTCCAGAGCACAAAAATAAATGAGTAAGGAAGTAAAAGTTAAAGCTTCTTTAAAGACACCTCTTCCAATTCTCCTAACGTGCTCTCTCTCTTTTTTTTTGGGACAAAACACTGCCATTGGAGAATAACTGTGATTTATTTAAAGTCAGGTTACAACAGCTGAGCGATGAGTTCATCCATTCCCATTTGCGAGAAGCATTTCTATTAAGGCACCCAATATATCAATTTAAAAGACCACCACCCCCACCCAGCCAGGGTAAATGTAGGCTAACAAAGCCAGTCTCAGGGAGATACGTACACACAGCTCACCGCTACCTATAAGCGGCATGGAGACTGAGGAGTTTGCTACTCCCCTTTTCATTGCGGTGGATGGTTGTTGAAAGCATTTTCAAGAACTATTTCACTGAGGAAAACCCAGTGAATTGGTGATATGAATGTCATTTATCCAGCTTCTAACCGATTATCCTGATCGGGGTGAAGCTGGGGCCTGGGGCCTGGGGCCTAGACCAGTCAGCAAAGGGCTCAGGACAGGGATGCACCCTGGACAGGAGGCCTGGAGTGGATAGCAGAGCATCCAAAGGAAACCCGCAGGACATGGTGGCCCCATGAGAGGAGGCCACTGTACTGCCAGCATCGCTCATGATCACATGCAGCCAACATCAAATCTTTCCTTCCTTTGACATTTGAGGGCAAACAAAAAAATCCATGCAGCAATCAAATGAGAGCCAAAGCCCCATGTGTCAATAATTGCATTCTGTAATGTATTTTAAAATGCAATATAATTTAGGGGCATAGTGACATTTAATTAAAATACCCTGAGCACAAGTTAAACCTGGTATTTGAAATACTACCTGCACATTTCACTTTTTACTCTATTCATAAAAAATTTGTTAGATTTATTATTAACGTTAAATTTCTGTTTTAAATTTTTTTGGTACATTTTTATCTTTATAACGCACCGTAACATTTCAATACACTGTATACTGTGCATATTGTTGTATTGACAATAAACCTTGGATCTTGGATCTTCAGTCTTATTAAGTATAAAAAAAAAATACAAAAGACCATATCCCCCCTTCCCTCAGAGAGATGGGGAAGAAGGTCTACAAGTATCGGCACTTTCTAGTAGTGTTGATGCTGGAGTGCCCTCGAACCCGAGACGCGGCCTCCGCAGGGTGGGCGAGTCGGGGGCTGATCTCCGTGAGACTGCGCCTCCGGCATGCAATCGAGACGCCTAATCAGACGGGACGAAGCACCAGCGGTCGCACGCCAGCTCGCCTGACGTCAGCACGGCTACATTACCCTACGGAAAGTCATGTGACCGTCCAGACCCGCGGCTCCTTTCCAGAACACCGCCGCGTGTCATTCCCGCTGGAGCGCAGGGCCATAAATGGGCATCTGGTTTCTGTGGCTAATGATAGGCTCACATTTTGGTGCCGTAAACAAGATGCACGCTAAATGAAAAAAAATTATCTATCAACTATGGCTAAGCTGCTAAAATGAATTCCATCTCCTTTCACGTAACATGATTAGATACCTTGTCCCATTAAAGAGTGGAGGAGAAAGAAGCATCATATTCAGAAATAAAAGCATTACTTTTTCATATAGTAATTTAAGGGACTATCCAGTCAAAGTGCACTGCAAATTATTTTTAGATATTTTTTGGAACATTAACTTCTTCATCACCCTCAATATCCTCAGAAATGCAATCTGCGGAGCTGGTAACCAAACAGCGGTCGCATTAACGCGATTGCATGTCTGTCGCTTCCCAAGTAAACAGACGTGCATGTCAGCATTTCCGCGGCCGCGAGACGTCGGGATCAGCGTGGCGCTCGCTGCCCACGTCTCCCTGGGGGAAACGCCGTCCGCACTGCTGGAAGTGCATCCGGCGCACGGCGGGTCCATGGAGCCGCGCGGAAGCCTTTCACATTTAATGCAGGCAGGAGGCATTTGATGTGCTCACACACACACACACACACACACACACACATTCAACAAGGGGGGGCCAGGCTATATGGGATAAGAGCTGGAAATGGGGATGCATGGAATGGGCAGGTACATTTACAAAGAATGCAATTAAACCCGAAGAGGTCACTTTTCCAACCCCCAGAATCTTCCAGATGACACGAGATGGTCAGTTAAGACTAAGAGGATGGATATTGCTTCCTGGGACTCACCAGTAGCATTTGCTGTTGTTGTCTAGCAGTTTGTCCACTATTTGTTCCACTCTCACGAACCAGCTTGGCACCGCCTTGTAGATCAGCGGAGTGTCTGACCTGTTCCCATGGAGAGAGACAACAGGAATGGCTTGAACATTAAAAGAGCTGTGAAACAGACAAATGTGAAAATTCAAAAGAACGGTGTCCAACAACAGATGGGTGTGAATTTTCAGGGAATGTTGTGCAAAAAAAGTGAACATTGAGAGAACACCGTCACACAGGTAAATATCTACTTACCATAACACTTTCAAACAGACAAACATGAACTTTCAGAAAACACAATCAAACAAAAAAATACAAATACTGTATTGCATTTGATAAGCTGTCTTTGGCTCTTACATAAAGAATTTTTAGATTCATGTTTGTATTTTTGGACCTTTTGCACCGCACCCAGGATGTTCCCTTTTCCACTGACTTCCGGTCCAGGACCAAAGGATAAACAGATCTCAGGGAACACATGCAGAGCTCATTCAAAAGCAGCAGAGGTAAACTTTTAAACATATATTAATCTATAAAAAGAATAATTAATTTTTTAAAGCTTGGTTAGATTTTTTTTTTGTATGACAGTAACAGAGTAACAATAATTTAGTGAAACTGTAACCCCTTGTACGATAATGTCCACATATGCTATTGAAAGGGAGAGGCCTCATTTTTATCTAGCTTACTAGTGACGTAAGAATTGCATGTGCATATAACATGCAAAATTTGGTATTAATAACGGACATTATGCTACCCTACAATATACTACAACCATTTTTAGAATTACAAAATACCCAGCCTTGAGTTGTGGTGTCATTCGGCACTGGTACTAGTTTTTATACCAGTGGAAAAACCAACACTTTGAAGTACCGTATTATTGGTACTTTCTCGAATGTCAATTATCACCACCCTCTACTTCTGCTGAAGGTATCAGAAATTAAATGCCAAAAATAAAAAAAATGACTCCTTGCAATTTGCTTTCATCTAATGGTGCTTCCATTACAGGTATCTGCAAGGATACAGATGGCCTCAATGCCCAGATATCATCATCATTTATCCTGACAACAGTAAAAACGCAGCATGTAATTTAGCCCTGAAAAAAAGCGATTAACTTATGATCTCTTAAAGTAACGGCCAATCACAAAAAGTCATTCTAAACTTATGATTACTGTTGAAACCTTTGAAAATGCTATGTAGCACTCCATTCTATCCTTCTTTCTAAGCAAATTTGAACACATTTTAGCTACTGCGCACACGCGCGCGCACACACACTGAGAGGGAGAGAGGAAAGGGGAGAGAGAGAGAGAGAGACCACACATGGATGTTTTCAAGGAGTTTGCTCTCCGATTTTGTCCACCGTTAAGCTCTGAGGAGATGGTTAAACTTGTGCTCCCAGTGCAGGCTGGGACATTTCCCCCAACTGCACTACCCATTCATTAATATCAATCCCAGCACCCCCCCCCCCCCGGACTCCTTTACCACCCCCACCGCAACTGTCTTCTCCAAATTATCACAGTATCGCTCTTTCGCTGCTGTTATCTGCTTTAGTAATATTGCCGCTTCTTTAATGCTTTATGGAACATACATATATACATATACACATAAATATATATACACACACACACACACACATATAAATAAAATATACAATATTCTAAATATATATATATATTATCTATAACTTATCTAAGATCTCCATAAGTGAGGTCTTCAATGAAACCACTCTCTGCTGAATTTTTCTGGTAACCAAGAACATTGCGGTTCAGTGCGGACACATTAGAAAAGGAAAGACGACAGTCATAAATCCATCCAACCAACCGACAAACAAACCATCCATCTTGGGACACCCCAATGGCCCTGGCCGCAAGAACAATTCACACACGCTGTTAATTGTGGACAGTTTCTCCTACTGTGTCGGTTTTCTAGAAAATTCTGCAGGCGCACGATTTTTCAAGGAAAACTGGGCCAGGCTCAGGCGCCACGCTTGACCACTCACAGAAGGAACGTCAATAATTGATGTCTGGAGGCCGCAGCACCCTCTTGTTTGTTCTGGTATCATCACTTTACATTAGATGAACCACTAGAACAACATCTGCAGGACGACAGGAGATGACGCTTCACCCGAGTGGCGTGGCACATACACGTGAGCTGGGAGCTCACTGATACATGAGAGACCCAAACCAATGCTGAAAACCAGACCAGACAAAACACACACACACAATTTATATAAATAAGTGAATTATGTAAGTACTTGCATAATCACTTATTTAAGGTACTTGTTTCCTTAAGAAAAAAAATGTGTGTTAAAAAAAAAATAAAAATAACCTGGGACAAAAACAACCCTAAAAAACACACACTTACAGCTGTGGCTTTGTGAAACGTCTGGACCTGTAATATGTTTTGTTGCTTAAAACCAGCACAATTAACCACGTCTCTGAGGACTAAACAGACGCCTCAGGTAACCACTGCCTGAGGTCTGGTAGAAGACGAAAACTAATAAAAGGAGTCAGGTGTGAAGGAAGGACCAATGTTGGTATAATATTTATATTTATACAAGTCAATTTCACTCAAGTGAAGAGCTGCTTGTTGCTGGATTTAGGTTGTACAAGACAACTAATCAACACAGAAGAGTCTACAGAAGATCAGTGAAACTACCCTCTCATTGTGGTTATATACTGGAGAAAGCCCTCAGCAAAACAACACCGGAAAGACGCATTGCGTTCCAGGATATACAAGCAGCCATTTGAGGCCCCAGAACAAGCAAACTGTCAGTCACTTGACCGTGGCAATTTGAAGGCTGCTGCTAGGCCCTCGATCGATGGTGACCTGAATGTCAGTGGTAGGACCAGAAACCTTTAGCTGCGTGGTTTCCATACTGTAGATTTTAATGGCCTTGCGGAACAGGCACTCGATCATTCCGAAAGGTTCCATAAAAGCCAAACCATCGCTGAGCCAGCAGAGGAGTACTATTGACGGTATGCTAATATTCGACACGGTAACAGTCTAACAGAGGCCTTCTGCCAGCTCCACCTCAAATCCCCCGCCTTGGATAGATTTGTCTTGGCTATTCTTCAAGGTCAAATGCCATCAAGTCTGGAGTGCAGGGGGGGGGGGGGGGGGCCGGTTTTATTGCCTTCCTGAAGAAACAATGGCCAATACCACAAGTAGCCAGGGGGGTGCCCGAAGAAAGGCCAAACCCCCCAGCGGTAGGGGTGGCGGTGGTGGTAT
>JABFDZ020000131.1:7057336-7079120 GCA_019775955.2 Pollimyrus isidori
GAAGCACTTCTTTACGCAGCGTGTAGTTAGAGTATGGAATAGTCTTCCTGATAACGTAGTGCAAGCTGAATTCTTGGTTTCTTCAAATCAGAGCTAGATAAGATTTTAACAACTCTGAGCTATTAGTTAAATTCTCCCCGAGCGAGCTTGATGGGCCGAATGGGCTCCTCTTGTTTGTATAGTTCTTATATCAAAAAGCAAGATTTTTTGTTTAGCCAGACAACTTGCGGATTTAAGGTACCTCAGTTTAAATGGTCTTTATCTTCGTTCACTTACAGTTAGCCCAAACTACCGTAAATCCAACAAATAATCCGACTGATTCTGAAATCCAATTCCAGACCGGTGTATTGGTAGCCATTGTTACCAATATCTGTCGATAACACATTACGCGCAGTGCTTTACGAAAAAAAAACATCCCTAGCAACACGTTCACAGGTAAGTTGGATGGTATAGTGTATGCGACCAATTTAATGGGCCACAACTTTCCCTTCTGCTGAAAAAGGGCGCAGCCATGTTGGATTCTGAAGTCGGGATCCTCTGTGCTGCTCCAAGATATTTCTTGGCTCTCTGAGAAACGGGAGCACACATCGTCACTTTCGGCTTCAAAACTCGTTCAGAGGGCAAATGGAACACACCAAAACTGCCCGAAATGGGTTGACAGAGTCATTTCAGGGATTTTGAGTCATTCTGCGCTGCAGATGGGTTAATTGCGTAAAATTTTTTAATCAGATTAATCATGATGATGGATTAATCTGCATTAACCCGTTAATTTTGACAGCCCTAATATTAACACTCACACATGGCAGAAAAATGCTGCGGAAATTGGTAGGTATGAAATGGAGGGGGGGGCATTTTGTCACACCCTTCCCAGGTAACAACCACCCAAGTTTGTGGATGTGAGGTGCATATAACAGCGTTTCACTACTATACACGGTTTGGACTGGATGTTGGGCAGAAAATGAGAGCACCCCCCCCAAAAGGCACATGCCCCCCCATGTTCAGTATCAGATCTTGTCACACAGATGCCAAGGGTGCCGAATACAACTGAGGGCAAAGGCTCTAAATGTGTCCCTCCATCGAGTGGCCGCTGCATTAGCGGATCTGCACCCTACCACCCCAGCCCCCCGTCCGGCCCCCTAGACTCTCCCCATTTACAGGCCAAGAGAGGTTTCAGAAAAACAGGCTAACAAACCTGGCTAATAAATAACCAAAACAATTAAAATCAACTAAGAACTTCACTTCGGGTAGGAATAAAGAGACAGGCCTTACAAATAGGGCTGGCTATGGGCACAAATGCCCCAAATTCAATTCCAGTTCACAAGCTAATGAATCCGATTCGGATTCGATTTCTATTCCATAGAAATTAGATAATAAATACATTCCATATTTGGAGAGATTTCTAAAAAGATTACAAATGCAGTGTCACTGGAAACAAATCATGAAAATCCAAAGGCCAAAGGTTTCTATACCAAAATCTTCTTTTAGGGAAACATGGTTCCACAAAAGCAAGATCAACCTGTCTCTTTCAAAGCCCAAAAGATCATTTCTGACTAAAAAGAATACCTAAAAATAAAAATTGGCAAGTATATAACTCAAATGCCATGTTCCAGAAGTACTTCAACTTAACATGCACCCAGACATAAATTACAATATTTTATCCAAGAACCATACTGGTATTGTTTAGGGGTGGGAATTGATTAGAGATCCACGTGCTCGCAATACTCCATTACCATGACTGACAATACCCCAAGATGGCAGCATGAAGCGATTGAACAAAATCTTTACAACCCTTCTACAGGAGAGAAAGTAGAGTCACCTACAGTATGTGAAAAGAGGATCAATGCAAACAAAATTCTGTGAAAATATTCTCAAAATCCTGGGAAATCCTGGGCATAAATTAACTAGATCGATCTTGGGATTTTGTGAATCGATATCGAATCATCAAAACCAAGACTGCGATTAATCACATAATTGATCATTTAATATAATAATTTTCCCCAGCCCTACTTGTAAATGTGATGAAGGGATATATCATAAACATTTCCGAGAAGACAAAAAGGTGCCAGCTGCAGGTGGAATGATTATAGCATGAGACTTTCATCCATCCATCCATCTTATAACCACTTATCCTCATCACGGCAGCACAGGGCACAAGGCTTCATAAAAATATTGGGAATATTTCCTTAAAATCAAATCTAAACTGGGGAAGCATAATTTGAAAAATGAAAAAAAAAGCCAAATCAGTTTAAATTCAAAATTAAAAATGAACTGGAGAAATACACATTAAATAAATAGTACCATCAGCTACAAGTTCCCACTGCAATAGCTTACAGTATAAGGAATACATTACGATGGTGTAAGAACCACAGGTCACTCTCTCTCTCTCTCTCTCACACACACACACACACACACACACACACACACACACACACGTACCTTTACATACTGTCCGGCAAAATGCGACACTTCTGAGGTAAAACTGCCCGAGGGATCCACAGGACAGATGGGGGGGTCATCTCTCCGGATGATGCCATACTCTGTGCAGACCCTGTAATCATCCTGCAGAGACAAAGAGTCAAACACTTTCAGCTGGTTGACAATCGAAGAGATGTTATCTCTCTTAAGACCTGGACAAATGCTTCTGAGGCCAGCCGGGAGAGAAAAAGTAACGCTGCTCAGGATTGGTTGTATTCTGCAGAGATAATTAGGAATGGATGCAGTAGTTTAACGTCTTTTTATTAAGCTGCCTGAGTCTTTACAATTTCAGTACTTAGTGCTTGGCTTGCTTCGTCCCTGGGCAAATCTACAGTGAAATAAGCTGAATAAGCAAAGCAAAAAATTTTTTAAAGTCACTCATTTCAACAATACTGGTCTTCATGAAAACTATCAGAACCGACGCCACCAAAAGGGGGCAATTTGTCTTACATTTTTTCACATCAAAGGCATCAAGCTGTGAGGGCTGACCTACATACCGCTGATGAGGGACCCCCCCCAAAGCCCCCCAACCAGCCCGCCCACAAGCACTAAAACACATTTGTTACAAGCCACAGAGGCTACGTGCGCCGACCACACTCTTGTGACCACGCAGCCCTCCTGTCAAGAACTGTCGGAGGCCATCACCGGCCCTGCTACCCCTCTCGTTTGCTGGTACCTCAACAGACGCCTAAAAACACCTAAGGGGGAGGTGGGGGAGGGCGCCGTTTCACTTCATTTCCGTCAGACGAGCGAAAATAACGCCACATGTGTGCAGACGCGGCCCCCCTTTACAAGAGTGGCAGCGGGAGGATTTTACAGGGACCTGCATGGGACACCTATAAATGCCAAAGAGGCCCTCTTATGGGGAAAACCCCCACCGCCCGAATCTCCCCGGCTGCACCTGAAGTACAGCACGCCCAATTTACTCATCACCACAGCAGGACCCCTGAAAGGCAAGGACCTGAAGAGCAGAGGCGTGAAGCGCCCACGAGAAGAGGATCAGGAGGTTTACAGCAAAGCACAAGGCACCTGAACACAGCTATTAATAAGCCCAGTGGCTGAAAGATGCCAGTCTCTGGCCTACACTAAGACAGAGAGGGATGCTTTAATCCAGTATATTGGCTGGGCTCTGTACAAAAGGTCTGCTGCTCTGATAGGCTGCTGTGAGCTAGGGCTTTACTGCCCCTCCAATCAGAGCTCCGCTCTGGTGCATGAGGTTAGGGGATTGGTGGAGATGCAAACGAAAGAAAAGTCTGCTGGCCCCAACCTGAGTTCCTATCCTGAAGAGGTGCAGAGAAACATGGAGGGGTAGACATTTCAGGTAATAAAAGTAAAAATCCACAGCGAGATTTTGTTTCAACCAACCAGCAGAGTACTCTGTAACTGACTCTCTATGCTCAACTGGTTGGGTGAAATAAAATCTTGGTCTGGATATAAAATTCTCTGAATGAGCACCTCTGGACACATCTAATCTCCATCCTCCACCCATCGATCCATCTGCAGTTTGTATCCAGGCTGTCCCAAGATGCTTAAACTGGACCAAAATCTTAGTGCACACAGAACTCGGCCTCAGTTACAACAAATCAGTAACCTTATAAAAGGGAGAATGATTTCGAAAAAAATCTATTTAAAGAACAAACGTGTAAGCAGCCCAGCCGCTAATTAAAAGTGCAAGCGGCAGTTACAAGGGAGGGGGGGGCTGCACTCACCGCTCCGAAGTACGGTGCTTGGTGGACCACGCCTGTGCCTTCCTCCTCCCGGACATAGTTGTCTACGACAACAGAGAAGGCACCTCGTTCTTTGCACTGAAAAGGAGGGGAGTGGGTCAGGCATGGGGAGGGGTTGATGTGAAGCACCCAAGTCGGAATGCAGAGCAGGACTCACACTGATGAAGTAGTCAAACAGTGGCTTGTACGTCTTCCCTTTCAGGACCTTCCCAGGGAACCTGGGGGGCAGGAAAATAATGGCGGCAGACCAGGGTCGTGTCAGCACAGCCAATTACCAAGAGATGATTAAAATATAAGCATGCCAACGGGTCTGGGATCCCGCCCACTCGCACACGGAGCCTCCAGCAGCGAGACGCCTCACTGGGGGGGTCAGCTCAGGTCTGCACACCTGGGCATGTCTGACCCAGCACTCTGTGTGGTCAAACCACTGAGGCCCACCACACACGCACACACACGCACACACACGCACACACACGCACACACACACACACACACTACGGAAGGCCTTAGACCTTCCCAGCTAAATGTAAACCTTTCTGCCTACATACAATGATTTACATGTTATGTTCTTATTTATTTAGCATATCTGAGATAAGTTCAGAGTCAGAGACCAGCAACAGTTACCACGGACCAACTGGGGTTAAGGACCTTACTCAAGGGCCCAAAGGCATTATAATTACTCTGTCAGCCATGGGATTTGAACCTATAACCTTCTGTATGGGGGCACACACAAATTACCTGCCAAGCTAAACACCACCCCTCTGAGGGAACAGTTGTTGAAAATAACTCCACACACATTTTTTATATATAAAATATACATATATAATAAAAAATATATGTATACATATATATTTTTATAAAGAAAAAAGCACGAGTCACTGAAGCGTTTTATGGCTTATTACTCACAGACACAGGATATTTAGGAAACAAAGGACAAACAGATACATGTAGGCAGGTAGACAGACAGGATGCCTTAACAATTAAATATGCATCCTCCGTGTTTCATATGGACCACCGCCCAGATCCACCGAGCTTTACAAGAACTGAGAGGCAGAAATCTGCCCAGTGAGACAGCAGCCATCTATAATGCTGGCAATAATCAATCACTAATCGTGCAGTAATGACTGGGGCGTTACAGGAAATGGCTCTCTCTCTCACACACACACACACACACACACACACACACACTTCCCCATGCCCCAGAGGAGAGGCGTAGTGCTCACTTGTCCAGAACGGTGTAATCAGCCTCAGATTTGTAAAGGGCAGGTAGGCGAGCCTCCATCAGGATGTAGACCTTCTGGTTGGCATTATCTGGAAGGTAGGAGTGGCCGGTGAGTATCAGAGCGACGGGGGGGGCCTTGAAGGTCACGTGGGTCTCATGGGTCCCGGCAGGGCAGCCTTGCCCTCGCCACCAAGGCCCCATTAATGCTGGGCGGTCGAGCATGGGCAACCCCAAACCACCTTTCACAGCTCACAGAAAACAGCCTGTCAGGCATGGGGGGGTTGGGGGGGGGGCGAACAGTGACGTCTCCCACAGACCCGGCAGGGTTGCTGAACTGACACACCTTCCCCTAGGATTTTGCGACGCACCCCTTTTAACATAATATTCTCCTAATGTTTAATATGCAAGGGAGGGGGACACAAAAAAACCGGGAAGAATAACAGGCACACGATCAGCCGTGAATAACAGGACCCAGAAAGCCATCAATAAATCACAGCATTTCCCCTGCACGGCGAGATAAATGACTGCGACAGGCGGAGCGCGAGCCGATAAAATTGACGCAGCACAGGCAGGCGACGCCGCATTGGTATTCCGCGCAACTCTCCCATGCAGCAGGCTGCAGCCCTGCTGCCACTGCAAGTGGTGTAACAGTGCCCCCTACTGGTCACTGAGTACAAAAGCATGCCAACTGGAAACTAGGTCGACCAATTACCACTGCCATCTTTAGTAGGGTCCAAAGAAGGGATAAGAGGGAAAAAAATGAAAAAAAAAAAAATCGCTTAACTGAATGACTTTCAGAACCTATTTTTACATGAACATTGACATCTCAAATTTTAGATGACCTCCTTTTAAACAGCTTTTCCATCCCTTTAGCAGATAAATAATGACCTGTTGAGTTCACCTGAAAGTATTAATCAGGATTTAACATAAAGCCATTTCTGAAAAGGATGAAATAGATCTCAGGCGAGATTTTGTCAGGTCGCAATTAAAAGACGGTAAACAGATGCATTTGGGTGAAAACACAAGCCACTACTGACCTTTGACCTTGACATACTGGAGCTCTGGGTTAACACACAGGGCCAGGTTGCTAGGGAGGGTCCAGGGGGTGGTTGTCCAGGCAACCAGACACACACTCTCATCACCCTCCAATGGGAAGTTTACAATCACAGAGGGGTCCTGCACTTCCTGTAAATTTGCACAAATATAAAGGATAACGATGATCAATGAACAACAACAAAAAAATAAATGAAACACCAGAAGGGGAACAATAAAACAATACATCTAGATATCGAGGAATGAGGAAAAAAAAACACATGGATTTCAACACCACTTCCTGTCCATGGGGGAGAAACAAGTTCAAAGCCCTCGAGGAATCTGAAGCAGGCAGAAAAGGAGTTGCTGCCCTCATTTAGCTGCCGAGGAGGATTAACTGACCTTGTAGTTCTGGTGCGACTCAAAGTTAGATAGCGGAGTGCTGCAAGCAGTTGAGAAAGGCATGACTTTCACCCCCCGGTAGACCATGCCCGTGTCGTACAGCTGCCGGAAAACCCACCTGAAGGGATAGGGGCAACACGCCGCTTATAAGGGGGCAACACGCCGCTTATAAGGGGGCAACACGCCGCTTATAAGGGGGCAACACGCAGGACAACATGCAGCTTATAAGGGGCAACACACTATGTATAAGTCACAGGCTGGTGGTACCAAACTTTCTGTTTGGTCAACAGAACTGCTTTTTATTTATTTTATTTTATTCATACAAGTATCCAGCCTTCAGCACTGAAAGTTGCTTAAATAGGTAGGAATGGGATTAAAAATGGACCCTGAAATTGTCGCCATAAAGCCCCACCAATCATAACCCTACGATGCTGTTTAAGTGGGGGTGGGGGCTCATAATTTTGTTGATTCACAACCGCAGCAGCCCACTGGGAAGATAGATGTTGGGTCAGACAGCCAGTCCAGCCGGGCCAGACTGATTCAACACTTTCACCAATTTGGGTCTGCTGATTGGAATAGTTGGCTGTTAAGATTGGAAGAGGCTGTGTACCTCTTGCTCAAATACTGCTTACACTTCATCCTCCTAAACAGAACATCCACTTACCAAACAGTTTCCATGAACCAAGGGTAAAGAGTCTTGTAGTCGTTCTTAAAATCAATCCATCGCCCCATTCTGGTCACCGAAACCTAGCAGGGCAATAAGAGGTAAAAATTATTTATTAGACATATTACTCCAAAAGATAAAGATAAGAAAATCTTTGGTTAAGATCAGGCAATGTTCAGCCATTCTGAATGAATTTCTTTTACACAAATCTTTAAGTGCTCTGGAAAATTACATAAGGCCCGTGGAGAATTTTATAAAATGTCTGCGATAAGGAAGCACACCTCTCCCAACTTGACAGAACTCTACAGAGAATCTCTCTTAAAGCCCACCGCTCTGATTTCAGTGCCTGCTGCTGGTCCCTTATCAGCCTGCTGTCATTCTGACTTCCCAACACACAGTTTTGGCTCTTAAAAAAAGGCAGGCCCTCTGTGGCCCATTTCCCAATCACTTTAAGCTAAATACTAACCGCTTTGAAAAGGCATAGCAGGTCCCCAGCCAATGATGCTAAAAATCACTGTAAAAGTGTTAAAGGCTGCCATCTACAGGTAATGTCGGGAATAGCAGAAACTCTAAGCATAAAAATAATTATGGCACCCCGGCAACACAGCTGTCAAGGCGAGGGCCAGTCTTACAACAGCCAGCAAAGAAGAAAACTCAGAGTGCTAACCAGCTAATGTTCAGCTCCACAGCTACGACTGAGCTCAAGCACCACAGTAACTTAGTAGCGGCTTGCAAAGAGGAACCAAAGGGCATTAACCAGCTAATGTGCTACTAGATGAGTTAAACTGCTTTAACAAATTAAAGGCATGTAAAGGTGGGACCCAGAGACAGAACACCCATATTGCATTCTCACCCTTATCTTATCTTGCTGCAACATCTAGTGTCACTGGGGCACCTAAATGGTGCACAGGCCTCTACTCCAGTTGTGTGTTTAAAAAAGGGCCTGACATCACACTCATAAGAGGGTACTTTGGGGTTTTGCACCTTGTTTTTATTATTGGGCCATCGCATTAGCGTACCACTCACCCATCAAGAAAACGATGGGGCGGACAGTCAGAGATCCTCGCAGTGGCAGCGTAAATGTCATACATTTTAGTGGTTATTGGTTTAAGACAGTATTCTTTTCACTAGATCAATCTTGTGGATCTTAATCTTACATTGGTAATATAAGCCTTTTTTTAACAAATACCATGAGAATTTATCACTTTAAATCTGTATTACAAGCTTAAAATCTGGAAAAGATATAAAAAGTGATACATTTGTGTTTGTTGTAGCAACAATGCAGACGGAATGGCAAGGTGTTACATTTTTTAATTAAGTGTTTCACCTGGGTTGATTTGTATAAAAAAAAAATATTACTTTATACAACTGTTAAAAAGCGGAAACTTTGACAAACACAAAATTACCAATAAACCGTCTATAGTTTTATAAAATAGACTGCATTTGCAGACTTTACGTCTTTACGATTTCCAGCCACTACTATGAACATTGTGGCTTTTTGGTTAATTGTGTTAGATTTACTGCTGCTATTAACATTAACGGCACATTAGCGTAAACAAAAGGGCTGCATACACTGAAGTACGTCTTGCTTGGCAGCTAAAGAATTTTACCATGAACATGACAAACTTTACTTTAGAAACAGGAGTCAACAGACTGGCATGTACAGTAGGAGAAATACTAGCAAAACCATAAATGTCCTCTTTAAAAGACAAAAATAATCTGGTGGATCTCATGATGGCATGGGCAGGAATGTTGACGTAAGGGTGCGTAAACACAACATCAAAGTCTCAACTACTTCAGCCTGGATTGCACCACTACAGACTGCAATTTCAACCCTATCAAGGCCTCCTTTCTAGGGTCTCTCACCTCCCACTCCTTGGAGTACCTCATCACGATGTTTCGACACTGCTTATTGTACTCGGCGATTCCCATTCTGGCTACGTCCTCAGGTCCCTTAATGCCGAGGCTTTTATCGATTTCATACTCCTTTAAACAGAAACGAGACATGAAAACATGATTTGTAGCCATGGCATGACCATTAAGAATTCCATGGATTTAAGCTGGTTCATTCTATGTTGGGGGTATCGGAGGTTGGCACTCTTACCACGGGGAGGCCATGACAATCCCAGCCGAAGCGACGGTCCACATGAAAGCCACTCTGGTGGGCGAATCGGGTAACAATGTCTTTGATGGTGCCAGCCAGAATGTGCCCATAGTGAGGCAGGCCGGTGGCAAAGGGCGGCCCGTCGTAGAAGGTGTACCTACAAGGGGTTCAGACAATGATTCAGAGGGTCTTTCAACTGCACCTCAAAATTAAACCGTAAACAACATACCGGCCCACACTCGAGGGTGAATCCAGCCAACCCAATTTCCACTGTATGGCCCCAATGATATTAAGTGAACAAGTTTCCTGTAGGTGAATTGGAAAAGCTAATCGAGGGGGGGCACAGTCTAGCAAAACATCAGTGTTTCCCAATTAGGCATTTTAAGCACAGGGCTGACAAGGTAACGGAGTGGGCCAGTGGGTAGGGGAGCTCTACCTCATTATTCATGTTGGCAGGATCACCTCTCTAGGATAGACCTTAATTCCACTCTCACCTACCACTGAAACCACCAGATACCAGACGCTCAACTGCATTACTTAGTTTTAGTTGCTTAGTTGTTAGCTTCATGCAAGGCCAACCATTTACAGTTTGAGTTTCGTATGCATGCTTTTATTTCTGAAGCAAGTAACCATTTTAACGCGAAGTCCTACATTGGTCTGACAGAGGGTCGCTATGTTAGCTGGTCTGAAAGCTGTCTTAATGCTGTCTGTGTGGAAATCAGCAATGTGCTTTCCTCCTGCAGTTAGGTTAACTGGAGTCACTAAAGGGTCCACAATTAGTGAGTTTGCACCACGTGTCTGACTGGCATCTTGTCCAGGGTCCTACCCTTATGCTACGGCCCCATCCCTCCGTCTCCCTCCACACACCAACATGATAAGTCAATGGGAAACTGGCAGCGAGTATTTTTTTTAAATTGACACAATTGCATTCACAATATTGCTGCAATGCACAACGTAGCTCTCGCTACAGTGGTAACTGGTTGGAACTCATTGGGAGCTTAGTCTAGTTTCACTTGCACTTGGCTCCTCGACAGCTCCATGATTGAGATTTATCACCTGTCTCACCTGTATGTCATGTTTGAAGAAAAAAAACACGCCTATATGTAGGGGTGAAAAACAAAAAGCCAACAGAAACAAGAAAACAAAAGAATAGTTGGATAAGAGTCGGGGACGATGTGCAATTATGACTGAGATGTCTGAAGGTACAATGAGGACATAGCAAGCCTACCAAGGAAAGTTACATAAATGAATTGCATCTCTTAGTAAAAGTCATAATACTGGTTTCTCACATCACACACAAGTAACACAATCAGTATGAAATATTCAGAATGTGTATTCCTTGACCAGGACAAACCACACTACAAACAGGGAACAAGGAAGTTGCATTAAAAAAATGTTAAAATTTCATTTTCATTTTACAAGAATACTGTTTGTATGGACAAATCTTCCATCTAATCTCTTAACCAGCTAAACAACATTCATTTCTTTCACCGCCTGCCTACTGCAAAATGAACCTGATCAGTCTCAATCTTTTGAGATCCATAAAATTTAAACAACTCTTATATGGCAACACTAGCAAAGACTTTTATTGAAACTGTATACAAATCAGCACATGTGTAACATCTACCTTACACCAGGACAATTTTTACTGCAAGTTATGTTATTCAATATTAATTGTTAATCATTTACAGATTTTTTTGTTGTGGCAGAACATCAACTAACTGAGTGCTTATTCACAGAAAAGCAATACTAGATTGATAAGATTGATGATTACAGTAAGATTTCACCCAAACCTTGAAAGACTAAGCTCAACATTAACTTATGGCTCAGTGTTCCTTACTTGGGCCTATTTTTGGACTGTTTCAGACACTCTTGGAAGCAGTCATGGTCCTTCCAGAACTGAAGGATCTTCTCCTCCTCGACAGTAAAGTTAATGGATTCAGGGACTTGCTCCACCATAGCGTCTGTGAAAACATCAACAAAAAGATGAATCCTAGAACCAATGTATAGCCTATAGTATACAACAGCTTAATCCTAGAATTAGATTACAGGTTCATTGAGAAAGGTGCTTAGGTGTCAAATGCGGCATTTCTTCAACATCATATGCAGTCTTGAACGGACAAGGAATACCGAAACTAAGAAATGCACATGCATTCTGTCAGTTACAAACTGCTGTCCGTCACGAAAATTTTTTTTTTTTTTCATGAGGTTCGATCAGAAACAGATTACAATTAACAGATTAACAAATTGTAAAATAAAAATGTTAGAAATATATTTAACTAAGAATGTGCTGTACGACTTGCTGATCGCATTTCTAAACATAACTATTAGATGTTAATAGCCGGTATTACACTGCAGACAAGATGACACAACTTATTAGACTTCCATCAATTGAATAAGACTCTCGTAAAATATATATTTATATATAGCTACTAACACGCGATCGAATTCTTGCCAACAAAGTCTGTCTGTAAAGAAAAGAAGCGGAGGGCTGTTATTTATACTCCTACAAGACACATAATGAAAACTCACATGCTTTGCAGCCGGAACACCAACGCAGCACCGACTTCCAGGGGAATAATGATGCAACTGGAAGAAAACATGAACGGAACCGGAAATACGTCTTGTATTTTTTGTAAAAAAAACTTTATTAAAATAAAATGTTGCACAGAGTACACGTCATAAATATTCCTTTTTTAAGTTACATCATACTATGTGATAAGGGATTCAGGTTTTTTTCTATTCTTTCTTAATTTGATGTGATATTCAATTTTATCACTGAAGATATCATATCTATTATGTCATTAATAATGCTAATGAAACAAAGTGAAATAATCTGTATCACATCTGCCTTATTCATGTGACCTTCAGCAATATCTCAAATTTAATATTAATATACATATTATACAACGTATTATCACTATTATTTTACTACTGTCAAATGAGTTGTACAATAATAAAGTTTTGAGGATGACAGAAATATTATTCACAAAGTCTGCTGCTTCAGTTTTTATGATGCTGATTTGTATGAACTCCAGAATGTTATGAAGAGTGATCAGATTATTTGCAAAAAGTCTCTCTTTGTCATGAAAATGAACTTTATCCCAAAAAACAATTTCCACTGCATTTCTGCCCTGCCACAAAATGACCTGCTGACATCATTTCAGTGATTCTCTCATTAACACAGGTGAGAGTGTTGAGGAGGAAAAAGCTGGAGATCACTCTGTCATGCTGACTGAGTTAAAACAGCAGACTGGATGCTTTAAAAGGAGGGTAGTGCTTGATATCTTATTTCTTCCTCTGTTAACCATGGTTACGTGCAAGGAAACACATGCAGTCGTCATTGCCTCACACAAAAAGGGCTTCACAAACAATTATATCGCTGCTAGTAAGATTGCACCTAAATCAACCATTACTTGGATTAACTTCACTACTTTGTTGTGAAGAAGGCTTCAGGGTGCCCAAGAAAGTCCAGCAAGCACCAGGACCAGTCCAACAATTAATGTCTCCTAAAATTGATTCAGCTGCAGGATCAGAGCACGACCAGTACAGAGCTTGTTCAGGAATGGCAGCAGGCAGGTGTGAGTGTATCTGCACATACAGTGAGGTGAAGACTTATGAATAATTGCCTGGTGTCAAGAAGGGCAGCAAGAAGCCACTTCTCTGCAAGAAAAACATCAGGGACAGACTGATATTCTGCAAATGGCGCAGGGATTGGACTGGGAGGACTGGGAGGACTGGGAGGACTGGGGTAAAGTCATTTTCTCTGAGCCACCTGAGATTTGTGGAAAAACCAGGTTGCTGACATTTTTGTGGGGGGTGGAGTTTTCAAACATTCAGACTCACACATGCATGAATGTATTTGACCATAAAATCCTTTGACACTTATGAAATGTTTGTAATTATACTTCAGTTACCATAGAAACATCTGACAAAAATATCTACAAACACTGAAGCATCAAACTTCCTGAAAGCCAATACTTTTGGCCATGACTGAATTTCTAACCATTATCTATGTAGCTGAATATACAAACTGTTTACAAACTGTGCTTTAATATGTTTGAAGCATGTGGGAGGGATATTTTTAGACTTAAACTATTTTTAAAAATGTTTTTTTTATATATATGGTCTTTCTATATCACGAATTGTCACCTATCACTGATGGGTCTGGAATTTTTCTATACTGTGTGCAGTGCAATACCGGATTTCTCCACCAGAGAGCACTGCTCAGCTTTCCAGTGTACACTTCACTAGGAAAAGACCTCATCCATTTAACACTGGATACATTATTACAAAATAGTGAATAAATAGTGTTTGTTAGTTAAACTGGCACTGCTTTCTCAGACATCCAGGGATGGAGGTTTGAATCCTGCCTGCATTCTGTGTGTGACATTTGTATGTTCTTCCTGTGTCCTGTGGGTTTCTGCTCACAGTTCTAAGCCGTGCAGCTAGGCAAGTGGGCATCAGAAGTGTACAGCTCTGTAAAAAATAGACCATTCTATATTTTTAAAAAAACTGCATTTTTAAATCCTGATTTAATCCTGGTTCTGCTGTCAGAAGGCTACACTGTGAGGCAGGCTGCTTCCAGGCTCATAGCTTCTAAGACAGCAATACACAAGAATAAGGTAAACCAGGAGACACTGGCAATGACCAAAAACTAGCCAGGTAGAGGGCAGAAGCAACATTCTAATGCCAAAGATGACCATCAACTTATCCAACAGTGCCTCATGAATCAGAGGATGACCTCAAGTGACCTTCATAAGGAATGGGAAACATTAAGTGGTGTGAAGTGCACTGCTATGACAGTTCATAACAAGCTTTAGAAGCAGGACTGAAGACCCATAAAGCCAGGATGAGGCCCTTCATCACTGAGGACCAGGGAAGGCTGGAGTTTGCAAAGAATGTATATTTTACATATAAATGCAGTTTTGCTGCGGTCTCTAAAGTTTTTTTGAGCTGCATGTGGACCCTGCACTGTGGGGAACTGATACCCCAAGCAGGGTGTATTCCTGCCCTGCGCCTCCTGGGTCAGACTCTGTGGCTCTGCCAAGGATAAACAGTTCAAATGTTGCTACAATGTAACATTTCTTTATATTTGGTTTTACATACAGTACACAGTGGCCTACAGTGACCGCATTTCAGAAATTGCCTGCTTTGTTAATTTGACGCTGCAATTTTGCTTGGCCCTGTAGTGAGTACACCCCCCCCCCAAACGCTCTCAGCTGCCATGCCTGATAAAAAGCTACATGTATCCCTCCTATTAAGGTATAATTAGGGGGACATTCCCCAGGAATGACCTGGCCTGGCCCTTGTTCCATTCCATTGTCCACCCGGGCCAGAGGTATTGTGTTCTGATCTGGGTCTCTGAAGGAGCCGTCGGGGGGGAAGCTGAGGGGATGGCTGCCAGAGTGACGGACCCGCCTGCGCTGCTGCTCCGGAGGCTTTAAAACCACCCCCAGGAGCAGGAGACCCCCCATCCAACTCAGCTCCTCTCCCACCAGGCACACAGCACCTCAAGTCACCTCTGAGGCACCTTAACCATGGACGATATTTACAAAGCAGCGGTGAGTCAGATACTGTGATGCGAATGATTTAACCCATTGTTCACACAATAATAATGTCACTCCGTAATTCAAATCCATGTTGGGTATAATGTTGAAATTTCTAGGTGGGTACAAAAATTGTATATAGGTCATTATAGTTTTTTCATAAATACACACAATCAAACCATCCTATGACTGAAAGCTGCATTGACTAGACATAAATAACCATGCGACATTACACAATGTGTAGTATTGATATTCTTGGAGATACAGATACTGTACACCATACTGTAATGCTGTAGTAAATAGATATTTTTGGAATGGACATTGCTATTGTTGATCTAGAGCTAAGAAATTGATTAAAGTGATGATTTTAATGCAATATGCTACTATAATGTGAAAATGTAATAATGCTCACAAATTACAAACATTTTGTGAATGACTGCCTCTTTAAAACAATTATGTCTTTTGAGAGGACTGGGACGAATTTGACTCGTATGATTCTGCAAATAATTAACCTGAATAATACATATTTTGTATTTAAATAACATTCATGACCCGCACAGTCATCAGTAAATGATGGCATAGATCAGACTTCTTTTCGAGAAAAATCGGCTCATTGCCAATTTTGTGGAGCTCTGTTACGTTCTTGTAAAAACGTATGGTTTGTCCCTGAAGGATTATCAGCCTTGGACAGGATGGGCTCCCAGTTGACTTTGGGACTAATTCCATGACTACAAATAGTACTGATGCCTTGCTGTAGCTAATTTTGGCAACCCTCTTGGAAGCATTTACCCACACCCGCATGGTGCCGGGGACAGAACATGTATTTCAGATAAGCCTGAGATAATCTTTTGAATTCCAGAATTATCTGCCAGGGCTTCTGGGGGACAGTCCATTCATCCTGTCCCTACATTACCTCCTCTCCAGCCTTTGCAGAAGAAAACTAAGCAGGCGATTATGGAAGTGTAGGAATATCTGGCATGACACTGGGCTCCTTACTCCCTAATCACCGTAAAACACCAGACAATAACTAACAGAAACAGCTGTTCCCCTCATCTATTCTCTGGCCACTTTTCCCAGATTAGACCTAGAGATATGCTAATTTGAAGGGTACATGTTGGGTTTCTTGTCAGTTTATTGCTCTTACGGTATTTTTAGCACGTACTGTACCAAATGCTAGTTTACACTCTCCGCATGCAACACATCGTAAAGCTGTTTTTTCCCATTTTTATCCTGTGACTCACCAAGTAACCTGTGATGGTGTAAATAAATACAGGTTCAATGTGGGTTATTTGTCTGTTTAATTTCTAGCCCTAGTATTTTTTTTCCAAAGTGATAATAATAGCAAAACTGTTAGCCTAAGCTAACAGTATCTTACAGCCTGAAAATGAAATAAATGCGTGCAGATATGCTGAAAATTGAGTGGGTACAAACAAAATAAAAGCATGAAAAGAAAATAATTATAGCTATTGTATTTTTAACAGGTCGAGCAGCTCACGGATGAACAGAAAAATGGTATGTAGTGTCCCTCCAAGCAATCGGTGACCCCCTTTCTGTACATCAAGGGAATAAAACAGCATGTGGTGCTGTCTTTCTGCCTGTCCCCCTCCCCACCATTAAATCCCTCCACCTGACAAACCGCAGTTGTTGCCAATTGGAAGAAGCAGCATCCCTTTTGTCTATTTAGCCGCTCCCCCGGGGTTAGAAGGGCTGCCCTATCCTTTGGTGCCTTCACAAGCTCAGTACAGCTGTATACTTAAGTCCGAAATAGGAATTACTCTCATACTTCTAAATCCCCAGTGCCCCCTCTGCCGTTGACCATAATGGAAGCTGAATTGTAGCATTATTCACTGCATTTGTTAAAAAAATAAATTAAATAATAATAAATAAAGAAAGAAAGATTAAAAAAAATAAATAATAAAGTATGTACGTTATTTTTGGTAGCAGGGATATAGTTGTTCAGTAGATGACTTCCATAGTTCTCAGACATAGCTCATTTCCTGACGGCCCCCTCATGTTTATTGCAGAATTCAAAGCTGCCTTCGACATATTCGTCCAGGATGCCGAGGATGGGTGCATCAGCACCAAGGAGCTGGGGAAGGTGATGAGGATGCTCGGCCAGAACCCTACACCTGAGGAGCTGCAGGAGATGATCGACGAGGTGGATGAAGATGGTAAAAATGATAACTCCATGTCTACAAGTTAGCGCATTCTGTGATCCCAGGATGCATTGCCAAGTAGAATTTTCTTCAAAATTTTCTTCATTGTGTTGAAAATCCTTTATAAGTTGAAACTTTGAGTCGAGCGGTCATTTAAGGTCACATGAGCTGCTTGAAAATGTAAAATCTGTACTTGCACAGTTAGTAAGGAGGGGCCTGGTTTTCAGGGAGTGGCACGGTGGACTTTGACGAATTCTTGGTCATGATGGTGCGGTGCATGAAAGACGACAGCAAAGGGAAGTCTGAGGAGGAGCTTGCCGAGCTCTTCAGGATGTTCGATAAGTGAGTGTGGGCTTCAGGTAAAGGTAATGAAAGATGGGTCCAATTAAGAGCAAGAGCTAAGCTTACTGTTTTGGGTATGACACTCGACTAGGAACTCGGACGGGTACATCGATCTTGAGGAACTGAAGATAATGTTGGAGGCCACTGGTGAAACCATCACTGAGGATGACATAGAGGAGCTCATGAAGGATGGAGACCGGAACAACGATGGAAAGATTGATTATGACGGTAGGAGATGGAGGGTGGCACAACTAAGGGGTGTAAACCTGCCCCCACTGTTTGTTTGCACGTTTTCTCTGCGATGTTCAGGTTCCCAGCCTCAGTCCTTAGCAGGTAGGCTAATTAGTGCCTCTAATTGTGTGTGTGTGTGTAATGAGCATCCCGTCCACGATGTGCTTGTGCCCTGTGATGCCTGGCATGGGCTATAGGCCTCGTGACTCGGCTCCAGATAAACAGTTGGAAGAAAGATGGAAGGATGATTTCAGAAGACGTGAAATTTTGTCATGTGACTCGAAAATCCAGAGCAGCATATAAATATGCTACTAACAAATCGCAAGTTAACCATCCTGTTTGTTTATGGCTTTAGTTACGGGGCAGGCAGGTTTATCAATTTCTCTGTGTTCTTAATACCTCTTTTCTCTCTTCCTACAGAGTTCTTGGAGTTCATGAAGGGGGTGGAATAAATATGAGAAGAGCTCCTGTCTCTTGATGTGTGAATGTTAGTGAGATTCAAAAAAATTCCTTCAAAGGACTGTGTAGGCTGGCACTATTGTCCATCAACAATCCAGCTCAATGACTCATTCAGAATGACATTATTTACATCTCTTTTTTGTATATTGTTTTGTTAAAGGTGTATTACATGATTATATGTTTAGTTGAGATCTGATGCAAAAACCACAACTAACTTATAAAAACCACATTTAAATCTGCTCATTTGCATCATACATTAAAATACAGGCATGGGTAAAAATTATGGTTTATCTTTTATTTGAGTGTTTAGTGATGGTTCATCTCAGCAATAAATGCATTATGTAGGGGCACTGAATGTTCTATGAATGCATTATAAAGGCATCATGAAGGTGCGGTTAATGTAAAGCGTTACCATATATTCAGCGTATCTTAAGATTTATATAAATGAGCTACAGGAAATATCTCAAGCTAGGCTCTGGACCCCGCCCCCCCCCACTTTCAGTTACAGTAAATGGATGGTTGGATGGATGTATGTAAATATCTCAAGCTTGCAGTATTGTACGAACTAATAACACTTAACTCACTTTGATACACTAATAGTGAATAAAATGTAAGAATAACTGAGCTGAATGCTTTGAAACTAAAATGAAATTACTAAAAGCGTAAAATAAATCTTATGTTTATTTAATTAAGAATACACAATGGAACAGGCTATCAGAGAACTGGCCAACACTGCTGAGAAGACCAGTCACTGGCTGTGGCTGAAGAGGGGCGACATCACTTGGGCAGCTAAGGCGACCAACTCCCCGCGAGACACACGCCCAGGCTTGATCAACCTGTGGTGGGCCTGCCCCAGCAGAGGGTATCTTGTGATTAATGGGCAAAACACCCTGTGAAGTTGAGGCACACAACTGATGATGAGTCCCGCTGGTAAGGTCTCCTAGCTGCCATCTCTCATAGCAGCCATCCCTCAAACTTCCCCATTGGAAGTGATGCAATCATCGGGGATTGTAACAGCTAGTCCTTTCATTGAATCATGCATTCCAAGAGACGCTGGAGCACTTTGGAGGTTTGCGTTTCACAGATAGTGGTGTTTATGGCGATAAAACCTCGCAAAAAGCCAGCACACAGATGGCAACAGTAGGCAGAAGCAGACACTCCAGGATAATGAACATGGCAAAAAAGAAAATGAAGAAGTGAAGAAGGGTCCTGACAAATGTTGCACAACAGCATTTCTCAGTCACAACTGGCAATGTTGGAACCCAAAAACCCCAAAACATCTTCTTGGTGCCTGTCTTTGGCAGCACAGGGCACAAGGCTGGGGGATGCCAGATGGTTGCCTGACATGCTCACACGTGTAAGAAACTAATTAGCCTCTTGGCATGTCTTCAGCCCGCAGGAGGAAGCCTATGTCACATAGGGAGAACATCCAAGCCTCAACACACAAGGTAATGGACTATGAATAAAGGCAGAATATTAGTATAATCTGAAGAATCATCTTGCATTCCCAAGTGCTCATGTTTCTCTCGCTCTCTAACACCACAGATGGCATCTTGGGCCACACTGAATGGCCTCTATCTAACTGGCAGGTCAAAGAAAGTCATCATTTTGATGAACAGCGTCGTTCATCTTCTTGTTGCCGCATTTCAGTTCTACAGCATTACCTACTCTGAGGGTTATAGTCCTACGACTTCATATTCTATCTAAAATGATGCATAATTGAGAAACTCAAGGTCAGACAGTCCCTGTAGCAGTTGGTGGCTAAGGGCCTCGCTCAAGGGCCCAACAGTGAAATCACTCTACAAAGGATAGAATAACAACGAAATGTGTCCTCTGCATTTAACTTGTATGTGACATTGTGACATAGCAGGAGACAGCTAATTCATCGCCCGGGGAGCGGTGCTTGGGTGTGGTACCTTGCTCAGGGTACCTCAGTGGGGCCTTGCTGGTCGGGGATTCAAACCAGTAATCTTTCAATTACAAGTGCACTTCCCCAACCCTTAGGTCACCACTGCCTCAAAACACTTGGCAGAAGTGGGATAAACCAACAACCTTCTGATAAGAGGCACAACGGCCTAAGCACACCACCCTCGTCTCACACTCGAAAGGTGGGGTCTCTTCCAGCATCATGCCTTCCAGTCACCCAGCCGTTTGATGTCTCTCCACCCCCTCAATCACCACAGCTGAACTGTCAGGCATGTAGGGGAATATCTGGGAACTATGCCAGATGCAGCATTTTCCACCTCCAACAATCACTTGTGAGTTTAGTAGGACCATCAGTCAACAACAGTGCCATAAAAATTCCAGTCAAAATTCCAGACGGTACAAGGCATACGCACTGCAAGTGGTAAATTGGAAGTAGCTTTCGCCATTTACCTATATTTCAAACTGGCAGGAAATAAAGTTTCAACATATGAACAATCCAACTTTCAACCACTTATCCAGGACAGGGTCATTGGTGAGGCAGTGGTTGGAGCCCATCCCAGGCAGCACAGGGCACCCAGCAGGGGTACAGCATGGACAGGATGTCAATCCATTACTGGGCACAGACACACAAAGTGGCTAATTTAGAGATGCCAGTTAACCATACCACTTTGTCCCTGGACAGCAACTTTAGGGACCGACACACGCTAGGTATTCTCTCCATGGCTAGCAAATGCCAGGAATGTCCTCTTTGGCTTCATTAGCAAGCCTACAAAGTTGGTGCAGTTGGTAAGCTGCAGCTATGAATAGACCAGGTGATGATGGGCTCTGAGAGCTATGGGGAACAGCAGCACATGCGCCGCGTAATTAGCCATGCACCTGAGCAGCTTATGAAGTGTCATGAGCAAAGGGTGAGCAGCTTCTTGGATGTAAAATATCAAACACGCTCTAGTGCTTTATAAGGCCATGGATGTTAATGCCTATTTAATTACCAGATCAAATCTTTACTTTGTAAAAAAGCAATGTTGCCAAGTATTTATTTCTGTATTTCAATATTGCTTACCCAGGTATTGTACATTGTGTACTGTCTTTGTTTGTATGTTCATCTGTGCTGTATGCTCCAGAATCAGTCAAGTTCATCATAATTTTAACAAATCAAAGCCCCATTAGAAACCCTTAACTCAGACATGCAGCCATACAGTACGTCTCTTGACAATGTGTCGTAACTTTTAGTAGCTGACATTCACTCTAGTACGATGACAGTGAAAAAAAAACCTTCCTTTACATATATATATATATATATACACTGCTCAAAAAAATTAAAGGAACACTTTTTAGTCAGAGTATAGCATCAAGTCAGTTAAATTTCTGGGATACCAATCTGGTCAGTTAAGTAGCAAAGGGGATTCTTAATCAGTTTTAACTGCTTTGGTGTTAATGAAATTAACAACAGGTGCACTAGAGGGGCAACAATGAGACGACCCCCAAAACAGGAATG
>JABFDZ020000131.1:7079220-7095931 GCA_019775955.2 Pollimyrus isidori
ATCAAACGTTGTGGCATCCTTTCATTCCTAACACATTACCCAGTTTATATCAGTATAGATATGCAGCATGATTTTTTCCCCATTGAGATCTGATGTGTATTCAAAGCGTCCCTTTAATTTTTTTGAGCAGTGTATATACACCCACACACATACTGTATATATGTTCAGACACACATTCATTGCACTTCATTAGGTACACTGTGCTATCACCCACTTTTGCTTTCAGAACAGCCTTAGTTCTATGCCTGCTGCATGCCCCATGTCACCTTCTTACTGTTTTTAGCTGTCAGGCGTGGCAGTGTGGTCTTCTGCTGCTGAAGCCCATCAGCTTCCAGGCTCAACATGTTCTGTATTCAGAGATGCTCATTTGCATATCTTAATTGCAGCAAGTGGCTTTTTGAATTATTACTGTTGCCTTTCTATCATCTTGAACCAGTCTGGTCATTCTTATGGCCTTTACCAGCAAAAAGGCATTTTCACCTTCATCTTTTCCAGCTCATTTTCTATAAACCCTAGAGATGCCTGTGTGTGCAAATCCCAGATCATCAGCAGTTTCCAAAATATTCATACTTATCCATTTTCATCCAAGCAACTTTATCACTCCCACCCAGAGGAAAAAAGGCTTGTGTGGTTCATGTTTGACAAAGGATGTTAGGTGCTGTACATGGGAAAAGTTCCACATGACCATTCATGCACTTACATAAAACTGGTGTCTCGCTTTATATTGTGCTGCTTTTCCCATTGCTCTGGTTGAGATTTAAAATAAGGATTCTATGACAGATGCACTGGGAAAGCTGCACAGTATACAAAGCTTTCAGGAGTTGTAAATTACGTATGAATTGGCAACACTGTTCATGGATTACAAGCCTTTAAAGGCTGCAGGTGGAAACCAGGATTACCATTCTTTTCAAATTCACATTCTCGCTGCCCTTTCCCACCCATTCAACACTAAGTAAACAAAGTTAAAGAACAGGGAGATGCACATAAAAATGCAAGAAACATTAAATAACTTAATTACACATAGTATATTCTGGTAATAAAGATAGGATTACTCAACTGATCTTTAGGCAACATCTCAAAATGTTAAAAATCTTTTATAAAGACTTAAGGATCCATAAGAATCCTGTGAAATGACAGACTAGTTTCAATCAATCCACTGCTTTATTCAAGTATAAAACTTGAGTCAGATGGAAACAAGCAGTCCACACAAGCACTGTGACAGAGCCACATCCACAGGGACACTCCCAGTTTATTTCGCAGCCGCCAGCCTCGCAGCCCTTGCCTTCTTCAGTCCCTTCTTGTTGTGCTTCTTAGCAAATCGCATGTTCCTCAAGAACTTGGGGTCAACCTACAGAGAAAGGGATTCTCAATGAGCAACTCTGTGATCTTCCCAAAAACTGAAGTACATCGAGCAATCAAAACTTCCAAACCTAGTGAATGAGGGGAAAACACAGAAATCGCTATGAGTCAAAAATGATTAAAGCAGAGCAAAAACTCACCAAGGATGTCACGAGTTTAATGGAATAATATCACTAAACACAATTCTGTGCTTTTTTTGCATAATCAATTTCCAGCTAGCTATCAGTCATTACGAAAATGTCACAAAAAAAAAAAAGTTGAAGATGACCACAATCCATTTATCCATTTCCGGTACCCTCTTCCCTATTCAGTGTCACAGAGGTCCGGAGACCACCCCAGAAGCTACAGGCACAAGGCAGGGAGTAACCCAGGACTGGGTTCCAAACCATCACAGGGAACATGTAAAATCCAAGCAGCAAAAACAGATATATTTTTTAATTTGTAAGGTTTTCATTCTGCCGATCATAAAACCCATTAAATATAAAACTGACGTCTGTAAACGATACAGCACACTTCACATGTAATATAAACAAACCAATCCTTCAATCCCACCTTTTGATTACAGCACAGAGCCCAGATCTAGCAACCCGTGTGAAATGTTAAATAGACTACCGGCTTCACCTACAAATCAAACACGTTATTGTCAACTTTTGGGTCTTTGGTGTTAAATCTGCCAAACTCAGGCATATCACGAAACGCACGTGGAAGGAAAAGAACTTAAAGGACACTGAGCAGTAATCAAACACTGCAACAAACCGGCCAGGTGAGACATATTGAGGGAGGAAACCCACAATTTGTACAAACTGCCTAATTAAATTAGAACTAAAGAAATTGCATAAAGGGAAAAATTTACAATGCAGAATACATTTAGACTGTTCAGAATTTTCAGTATTTTTAACGTGCGCAAAAGAAACTTCTGTAAACGCCCAAATAAACCACTGTCCAAAGCAACAGGCACAGCTATCTGTAAACACCAGGATTTGAACAGATATTCTTCCTTGGTTCACAGCACATATCTTAAAGTTAACCTCACTTCAGCAAAAGTTTAAAAGCACTGTCTATATACCCACGAGATTTCATTCAATGCAATCATAGAAACGGGAAAATTATTCTCCAGGAAACTGCTCAAAGCAGCCAAATTAATGTAGAAGCGGGAAAATGTCACTTAAATCAAATACACAACAGGCTGAGTTACAACTACTCTTATCAACACATACGATTTTAAACCATGGCAGTCAGTCATCATTAGTGAAACTAGCGATTTCCAAGGCCAGCCGTAAAATGCGGCGGTCTCTGGCACTTACCCCCTTCAGAGACTCGTATCTGTGAGTCCTCGGCTTCTTGATGCCGTTTCTGTGAGCTTTGCGGGCTGAAAGGGTCACATAACAGAGAAAAACTCAATTCGATTGAACATTTAACTTCTACATGACGCAGCTTGCCGAAGTAACTTACATTGGTTGTGGGTGGTGTGGTTCTTCGACTTTGCCATTTTGATAGTCTAGCTGCAGAAAGAAATATAGAAAGTAAGGCGACCAAGCGATGAGGGCCGCTCCTCCATACAACAGCGCAGGCTAATGCGCGTTACAGAAATGTTACTGCTTTATTTTAACGGGGCACAAGCATACACAAGACTTGTAACATACTACGAATAAGTGCAAATAGCGCCGTATGGCAAAATAAAATAATTCCACTAAAGACTAATAAAATAAGTAATGTTTAACCAATGCTTGGCGAACGGCAGGGAAGGCTACATACTAAATCAAATTTAGTCTCGGGCAAAACAATCGTTCAAAAAATACACAACTCAAGTGGTTGTGTATATGTTATTGTTAATTAAAGTGACTTCAAACATTACATTTTCTTTTTATATACTTAGGATTAATCAGGGTTTTCTTAAGCAAAGTGCTGAATAAAAAACATACACCTTCCACACGTATAGAATCCCAATCGGAAGAGGAAGAACTAGCGCGGAGAATTATGGGAAATCAACTGTAGTATTGGGTTCCGGTTTAGATTGCAGACATCAATATGGTGGCAGATGCACCCTAAAATTACAATTTCCGGCTTTTCATGACGCTTTTTACTTTTTCATGAAATATATTTTGTTGTTAATAACATGTATGTGACTTGCTAATTTTAGTAAATTGTGACAGGTTATATGTGAAGAATTGTTTAAATTGGATCGGTTCAAGCCCCAAGACTAGAAACTATCCATCCATACATTGATCAATTTCTTTCCTATACCTACTTGTCCTATACAGAATCTTGGGAGTCCTGGAGCATATCCGGGACATCTGGGATGGGGCACGCAGACTGTTCAATAAACACTATTATTTAGAAGCTATTCAGCCAAATAAAAATCGTTGAATTTAAGGCTCAAACCTGTTATGTCAACAGCTGCTGCCTGATTTGTTATAAATGACATGTTTGAAACCTGTCTAGTGAATTTACTGCTTATTAAGCCAGGATAAGTGTGCATTCCCTCCTTCAGGATAAACCTAACTGGTATCCATAAATCTAAAGACTCAAATAGCTAAACACATTTGAATCATATGACTTAATCGTTCACCAATTTAGGAGAATGGTGCCATCATGCAATATTTTGATGACTTTGATTTCTGTCATTGCTGTTTGCTTTGTATTTCGGCTTATGATACCTGCTGTGCCTGTTCTTTTGGGAATAAATTAAATGAGACCATAACGACGAGGCACATAATGCCACCATGTGAGCAGGAGACAAAAAATCTTTAAAAAGTTTTTTTCACATCCTGGATATGTGTTATTCCCAATTCAGTCTTCAAATGATCTCTAAAGATGCACTTGTACGCCGAGGGACGTGCAGACATAGCCTATGTCAGAGGTCCTCCAGGGCGCATAGAAAAAAATACTTCGGGTGTCATTGTCTCCGATTACGCCTAGATGGGACCGGCTTGTTTCGGAGAAACAAGCTCAGGGTTCCCACTAATTCAACGTAATGGTGAGTTTTATTTTTATGCGGGTTATATTTGTTTTTATGCCAGTCGTATCATTTTATTTCGTTGTATTTACCCCCCACCCTTTAAAGGGCGGTCCATAAAAATATTGTCATGTCCGTGGTGCAAAAAAGGTTGGGGACCTATGTGTTACCAGTTATTTAATAATGTCTAATGCCCATTACTTTTGCCTTTGAAACCCCTGCATATTGTTGATTGTTGATTGCATATTTACACTTCACTTGACCTCTTACCCTTCAATGGCTAGCTATTCAATAATTACCTCTGTATATTCTCTGATATTAAAGATCACCTATCTGTAAATTACGAATAATGTGTCCTGAATTGTACTGGCATCTTGACTGGGGTGATATCTTGAATTTCCAAAATTTAAACCTTAAATGTCACATTGTAAGACAATTCTAGGAATTAAAGGTCTGAACTCTAAAGGTTATATTGTAAATTATACAAAAAGCTATATTGAAAATTACTTGTACTTAACAACCTTTACCAGTTTGAATTGTCCACGTTGTTTGTTGCATTTTTTCTCTGTGTTTGTAGGAAACTTTTGATTCACGATGCTTCTGTGGAAACACTGGTAGGTCCTGATGAAGCTGCACGAATAAGAAACAATATCCAGCAGGGGGCGATATCATTTCATTTATTTGAAATAGAGTAAGCACGATCTCCAGAGCTGCCAAACACTCAAGTACCCTTAAGCTGTTACAAAATCTTTATTATGTGCATCACGTTTGCTATATATTTTTTCACGACTTCAGGAATAGTTTGTATTAAAAACAAAAAAGAGTCATTTGGGTAATTCATGTTACCATAAAGGGGGTGGCATGGTGGTGCAGTGGTTAGCACTGTTACCTCACACCTCTGGAACCTGGGTTCAAGTCTCCATCTGGGTTATATGTGTGTGGAGTTTGCACGCTGTTGTTGTGGGGTTTCCCACAGATACTCCCGTGTCCCCCCACAGTCCAATTGGAGTTTCTAAATTGCCTGTAGGTGTACCTATGTGAGTGGTTGGTGTGTGTGAATGTGTCCCTCCAAGGTTGTTCCTTGCCTTGTGCCCATTGCTTCCAGGATAGGCTATGGACCCCCCACAACCCAGTAGGATAAGCAGGTTGGAAAATGGATGGATGGATGTTATCATAAGGGACCAAAAATGTTCACATTTCTAAAATAAGAAACTGCTAAAGATTTTTTTTCTTAAGTAGGACTTGGAGTTATTAGAGTAACCTGGCAGGAGCACGTTTAAATTGTAATATAATGATCTGCTAGCTAATTGTTTATTAGAAGTGTGCTAATTATCAGTAATAAAATGATTGGTGATAAAAATTAATAATGCTGATTCCGTTGCCGATGCTTCAAGGCAGTGGCTACACAGTAACACATGGGTCTGCACAGGAAATATGTGCCTGTGGGAAAAAAATGGTTCAATTATCTCGCTTGCATGTAACTAGAAAAGTACTTCAAATGTCTGCTTGGCAGGTGAGACAACAGAAGTAGGTGAGAATGAAATAGGGCACATTTTGAGTAATTGAGGATGTTATATCAGCTCAACCCCTGACTGCAGCGTGTATCGTGCAACCAGGTCGATCGAGTCTCAGTGAAGAACTGAACCAACAGAAACAATACCTGACGTTTCCTAAACTTAAACTTTGCTAGCACTGTGTCAGTAAAATGTCAACAGTGAGATAGAAATTAAATTATCTTCACCAGTCTTCCACTGAGAGAATAAAAAATCCATTAAAATACTTTACGAAAATAAAAATAGCAACGGAGTTGTGTTGTACTTCACAGTGCTGTCCACGCAATGGACATTTAACCTCAAAATGTTTCACTACTTTTAGAACCTATGGTGTGGTGGGTTTTTAGTTTTTTAGTAATTTATTTATTAGTTATAATGATTGTTTACTTATTGAGCACAAATTGGCATGGCAGGTGGGTGATGAGTTCAGGTTGATCTGTATTGTGGCTACAGCACAGGAGGCGTGATGTGAGACACTCTCGTGCGGGAGTGACATAAGCCCCCCTCCCCTCCCCCCATGTCGCCTATGGCACCCCCCAACCAGCTCAGCCATGGCAAATCTCATCTCGTGCTGAAGTAATGGCATGGCATCCTATATTTAGCCCATTCCCAAACTAGCAGTGCAGCCTGGCTTTTCACAAGAATGCTATTTCAGTCCTCTGACTGATCCAGGTACAGGCTGTGATTTTTACCCCTGATTTTTTTTGTACCAAAAAATGCTAATTTCTCATCTTTTACAGATTGAAAAATAAACTCCTCAGTGGTATCATTACTTTTTGCAGCATAATGTACTCGAATATAGAGAACAGCTCACAGTGATGTTTTTTTCAACATGCTGATTAATCCCAAGGCGTCGCTTGACGGCATTAACATTTTCATGCAAACCGCTGTGACACGTTACACGTTCAGTGTTCTTCTGGATTCCCAGACTCTCGACCTCAGTGTAGGTCAGTCACCTCAGTGAATTAGGGCCTCTGCTCAAGAAAAAAAAAGAGCAAGAACATGACATCATTGTCATAGTTCTGAGTCTCTGTGGGGGAGTGGATCTCACGGCGTACTCAAAGGAAGGAGCTCACCCCCAGCCGGGTCCCAGACCTGGTCTAGGCTGTGAAACCGATCCCTGAGTAGGCCGGGGAGCAACTTGCTTTCATTATTTCAGTAAATGCCGCTTCACCAGAGAATTCAATACCCTTGACTGGCAAACTGTTTTGCCATCAGTCGAACATACAAAAAAAGAAGAAAGAATCTTATTATGTTTCCCCTAAATCGGGGGAACAGTATGGAGCCATAATTCAACGTGTAGCATTGTCCTGCCTCATCGTCATCTCGCCAAAGCCCAGCCCTCTAGTGACACACATGAGGCAGGATTCCTCTGTCTGCTTAGGATTTCCAAGACAAAGAAGGAAATGTCTCCGGAAAAAATAAACCTTTTGTTCGGCTCTCACTGCAAAATAATCCAAATCTATCCCTCGGAAATACTGTCGCTAATTAGACTTTTCTTTGGCTGCCAGATGATCGGAAATTAAGTCCTTCTGATAACATACCAGGTTTATTGCAGATGTTTTTTAATGTTTTAAATGCTGATAAGAAGACAGCGCCATGCCAAAGAAATGCACAAGTGATTAAAAATGCACCTTTTCATACTATGGTAAAATTTAAATTATGGACAAGGTAAATCTATTAAAGCAACAGCTGTAATGAAGGGTTTGAAATACTGGGGACTGTTTTCAGTTTGTTTCCCTCAATAAACCAATAAAACAGCAGAGCACACATTATCTTTAGTAAATACGTAAATAAGACATAATCAATATGTTCTGGTGCCGCACAATAGTTGCAAGACGATATTTATTGTCAATTTAACCTCCTTCAAACAAAGCGGCCTCTGAAATTCCCCTCATTGGCCAGTAAAAGAAATAATCTTGCTTTTTGTTATGATGCAATAAATAAACTTAAAGAAAAGAACCAACAGAAGGTTCCGGAGCAAGCGACTCTTCAGGATGGCAGCTCCGGCCACGGTTGAACAAAGATGGCTCATTGGCCTCTGGATAGTGGGCGGGGCAGTTCAGAGCCCCATAGTTGGGCCCCCGGCTCTGGTGACCTGAGTGGGGAGCTCACCGATCAGTCCTGGCTGCTCCTGCTCGCCCCGGTGCGTGTGGCAGGACCCCAGCACCACTGCTGTCACCAAGAAAAGCAAGGTGCAGATGGCACGCCCCCCTGCCTCCTCTTAAATATAAACATCACCCACCCATCATGCCAGATAAATGCTACGGTTATCCTGCCAACAGGATGATGCACAGGCCAAAAGACCCCGGGGCACATCTCCTAGCCTGACGCCGCCTGGTGGGTTGACATGGGAATCACGACAGCCAGGCTGGAGGTTCTCCGGAGTAAATGTGTCCTCTATTACAGCTTTGTGTCCCGTATCTCTGTATCCCAGCAGCCTCTGCCTGTGGCCCCCACAGCACAGGACATTTGGAAGATATTAAGTGCTGTAATTAACCCCCCAGCATCAGTTTCAAACTCCTCCTTCAGCGCTTTAATCAGGTTGAAAGAAAGCCCCCCACCACCCTTTAACCACAGCCACCTGTGTGCCAGCCTGGACTTTATACCATGACCCCCATGTATATGACTCGATGACATCAAAGGTCTCTTGTGACCTCTATGACCTCAGCACAGTAAAACAAAGCTAGTGAACATCAGTCTGGTATCACAGTGGTTAAACACATGGTATTATGGGTAAAAATGTATAAGTGGCAGTAAGGTTAGTTGTACTAAAACCTTGAGTGTGTTCATCTAAATGATTTGAATAAACATCTAGCTGTACAATTAGAAAATGATTGGTCATTTTATTGAATAAAGCATTGAATAATTACCCATAATCCCTGTGTTTTCTGCATGGGCATCTTGAAGTAAAGGTTACAGAAAGGGGAAATCAGAAAGAGGAAGGTGGAGTGTTTTTTTTGCATGGTGTGGCTCCGTTGTCAGCTGCTGGAAAAGGGGAAGGAAGGAAGCCAATCTGCAGGAGCAAAAGCAGTTGCGTCACTGAGGAGCCCGACCACCAGGTGTGAAAGGCGTCGCATCACAGAGGAGCCCGACCTGGCGGTGTTCATGTCACGGAGGAGATGGCAATGCTGTCATTCTGGGCAGCACTAGACACGAGTCAACCTGACCTGCCAGGCCAGAGGTCTGCCGGCGCGACCCCAAGTTAATCACTGTGCCCTGCATCCCACCCCAACCTGTCGCATCTCTCTTACCCGTGGTGTGATCTGGTGGTATACGTGTGCGAGCCAACATGAGTGCAGTGTGAGCCTACAGGCTTGCTGGGCCAATTTATGGATCGGCAAGATGGGAAACTCTGCCTATGTTCAGAAGGATGCTAGTTCAAGTCCGGGTTTTATTAGATCAAAGTACAGAATTTGACACAGTCGATCACAAAATACTCATGGACAGGCTGGAGACACTGGAGCTGTCTTGAACTGGTTCAGGCCATACCTAGAGGCCAGAGGATGTTATGTTGAATTTTATTGTAGTAAACCAAGGTGGACATCTAATAATTAGAGTCCCACAAAGATCTATTCTAGGGCCACTCTTATTCAACTTCTATATGCTTCCTTTAGGTCAAATTCTGCAAAATAACAATAGTTACGCAGAGGACACCCTGATCTACCAGGCTCTGTCACCCAGTGATTCAGGCCCCTTCGATTCCCTATGTGAGTGCCTTCAGTAATCTAATCACTGCATACAGCAGTATTTCCTTCAACTCAACAAAGAGAAAACTGAGGTGATTGTTTTCTAGAAGAGAGAGAACCAACTGAAAGTTAGTGGTTACGTTGAGTCTAACACCATAAAGAATAAGGACCTTCTCTGAAATCTAGGCGTACTGCTTGGTGAAGATCTCAGCTTCACTAAGCATATTAAGGCTATAGCCAAGTCTCCCGTTTATCACCAGTTTGTTGATGCTTTACATTAAATGCACCTGTTCTATGAATGCACCATTATGCAGTCATAGAACATTCAGTGCATCTTCATAATGCATTCATAAAACATTCATAAGCAGTATGCAAGTACACATTAACATCCAAAAATCCCTTAACAGCTTTAATATACATTAATATCAAACATTACATGTTTATACAATTATAATGTTTGTTATTATTATGAAATGCTTGTTATTAATATATGTTACAGCTGTTAAGGGATGTTAGAATGTTAAGATATACATGCATGATGTTTATGAATGTTTAATGAATACTTAATGAATTCATTATGAAGGTGTACTGAACGTTTTATGAATGCAACATAAAAGCATTATGAAGGTGCTGTCAATGTAAAGCATTACCAAACATTTTTATTCTGCACTGCCTTTGATTAGCACTGCTAATTTGTGTTTCCTTTTACTCTTGTTTTTGTTGTCTTTTACTTGTAGTTTTTACTCTTGTTTTAATTGGCTTTTATTTAATGATTCCTATCACTTGAATTGACTTTATGTTCAGCACGTTGAATGACCTCTGTGTTTGAAAATGTGCCATACAGAGTACAGTACAGTGCAAAAATGCTTAAAGCTATTTATCTGCATAGTAAGTGTATATTTGCTCTGGAAAAAAAACACATTCATCATTAAAACATATGCAAATGAACAGTAACATAAAACACGAACAAGAATTTCTTCTGTTCTCTAAAAAGTGTCTGGTGTCTCTCTGACTAGCTAGACGAACATCGCTTCAGATCTCAAAACTCTCCTCAGGGGCACCTCAGTCATTCCATGCATTTGTTAAATTTCACACCAGGCTCGCTTAACTAATTAAATTAGTTAAACTCAGCAAGGTACCAATTAGTATAACAAGGTGTTCGACTGGTTGGCCCGAAAACTACATGGGTAGCTTGGACAGTTTCTGCAAATACTGGTATTTTAGGGGAGGAGATCAAACGGCTAAGTTGACACACTTTAACAAACATGATATCATAGTTTCACACCAACGTCAAGATCAATTCAACATCATTTTCTTTGACTGCCTAAGACTTTTGCCTAAGACAGTACTGTATATAAACTAGCCTTGGCAAAGTGATGTCACTATTTGGCCCTTAAGCGAGGCCCTTAACCTCAACTGCTTCTGGGACCGGCTGACTCTGCTTTCTCAAACGTGTATGTCGCTTTGGGTAAATGGGCCTGCTGAATAACTGTTTTTAAAAATGTACAATCAGTAATAAAAATAATCATGAGTACTGAAGTATTAATTTAATCATTTGTTTAGTTGGTGGCAATTCTGCTTTTCTGACAGAATTTCAGTTCGCTTTATCAGCAAACTACAAAAGTTTGACAACGTATTTGATGGAAAAGAAATATAACGCCGCTACATTAATTAGCTACTAATGATTTTTTAACATTTGAATAATGTTGCTCCTAACATCAGCAGGCGAAAGAAGAAAACATTTATGAGACAAAAGTTAAAAAAAGTTATGTAAGTCTGAGTGACTCATGCTTCTTGTCACAAACACACGCCAACTGCATTTTGAAGGCAGCTCTGTTGAGTAATCTGTGTTTCAGGGACATCTTGCTGTTCCTGACCTGGTTTCTCCGTGGCCGGACAGCTCCTACTTCGTCTTAACAGCCCTGAGAATCCGGTGAGTTCCCAAGGGGTGGAGCAAGCTTTCTGGCGTAGCGGGTCCCAAAGTGGGACAGTGTATCTGGTGGACTTTCAGGGTACAATGAAAAAGAAGAAGGAGAAAATGTGTGTGAAAAGGACCAGCAAACTAAAAACTGCGATAAGATAAGACTGACTTTATTGATGTCAGGGGAAATGGTGCATACAGCAGAAAGGTATGTAAAGCGCACAAATACAAACAGATAGCGCACAGCAAGACAATCACATATAGTGCAATGACACAGTGCAAGCAAATATTAAAAATTAGTACTGAAAAAATTAGTGCACAGTACTGAAACAGAACATCCTAAAGAATAATAAGGAAATAAATAAATTAAAATAAATTAACAAAATGTATGTGAAATGAACTGTCTCCATTCAGTTGGTTTTTTGCTCAAGACTGACAGCTAAAATTATTTTAATGGAACAGTGTGTGAATTTGCACAAGAAGGGCCTTTCCGTTTGACACCTTTTTACTGAAGCGCAAACATGTATCAGTGGGCCAAGCTGAAGATTCCGAGTATCGTCAGACATGAAATCTGTGTCTGTGAAAGTAAAAAAAAGAAGAACGAAAGAGTGAAAAGAGTGTAGCTGAATAAGCATGTTTATTTTACGTTTGTTGTTTAATGATCTCCTTTTTGTTTTTGTTCATTAACCAAGGAAGACATAAGAATAGGATCAAAATAGTGTCTGTATATCTCACAAAAAGAAAATAAACCAAAACTCAGTTTTTCATAAGTATCCTGTTGTCATTTCAGAGCAGTGAGGTGAAGGTTGGAGGTACTAGGTGCAGCAATCCCATGGAAGTTGTTTCCTTCCCAACAGGAGAGCCAGTGCTGACGCTTTATTTTTTGCAACGACAGAGGAAAAAAGCTTCCAATTTACCGTCAGCGGTGGGATCTGGACGAAAAATGCGCGCACGCACTCCCAGAGAAAAAAAAATACATCGCAAAAAAGAAACAAGTTCCTCTTTTTGTTATGTTCTGTTTACAGGAAGTTCCATCCAACTGCATCTACAAAGAATTGGCAGGAAATAAAATGGAGGGAGATAGCTTCCTACAGATAATGGTTTGCCTAATTCATTCAGGACTAGGTTACTATTAAGCAGAGATGGGAACAAGTCATTCCTAGGCGACTCCGTGCCAAGTCTCAAGTACTTTGCCCTTAAGTCTGAGTCTGTCTCAAGTCTGTCTATCATTTTTGCAGTCAAGTTACAAGTCATCAAATTTGGGACTCGAGTCAAATTCTAGTTGTGAGTCATGTAACTTGAGTTCCTACTTATGTCAGTTTTTTTTCCTTTAGTGATTAAAGCTTGCTGCGGCAAATATCTACAACAGAACTTCACCGGATATGCTCCTTATTGGGTTAAAAAGAGTGTCCTCACAGAGTTTTTACGTGATACGTCTTTCCAACAAACTCTCAGGAGATCTTGCATCCAGCAAATTAAAAATGCAGACAGCAGATAATTAATATGCACAGAGTAATCTCTAAATAGTAGCATAATAGTAGGGGGGGGCTATAGCTAAGTCAAAGGTTCCAAGTTGGGTTCAAGTCTTTCCATCAGTTTTGCCGGGTTAGGTCACAAGTCATCAGATTTGTGACTTAAGTCCGAGTCCAGTCAGGAGTCAGTGACGCGAGTCCCCATCTGTCCTATAAGGTAATTTATATGACATTTTCAGTGAGATGACATGTGCTGTACACAGTGACCCAGATACAGTGTTTTTAACTACGTTTACTCTGATTCCATTGTGTCGTTCACGTGGCATATGAAGCGATTGCTGTGTAATGAGATGCTGGTTCGGACCATTTGAAGCAGCTCAGTTTGTGTGATCCGTCACTAGTGCTGCCTCCACACGACCGTTGTGAGGCAGGTTGTGACAAGCCGGTTTCCCGATGTCATGGGTTTGGATCGGTGCTCTTGACGGTTTTGTCATTCTCGATACTATCACGTGGCTCCTGTACTGACACTACCTCCTCAGTGGCTGTTTTTGGAACAGCGCTCTGGAGAGCGACTGAAAGCACGTCTCCTAACACGGCTAACCAGGCTATGGCCTCCAGCACAGAGTACCAGGTACCATGGATCTCCCCTTGGTCTGATTTGCCCTTTGGTCACACAGCCAAGTCCCCTAAAGACTGATGAGCACTGAATAAAAATAAACGGAGGAAGATAAGGACAAAATAGTAGGTCGGGTTAGGACAGGTGACCAAAATGGAAGGTAGCTGTATGCTAGCATAATAATATACTAACATTAAAATATATTCAGCTGTAAGTGTAAACTGAAGTTTAAATTGAAGGCTATTCAAATCTGTGTTAAGTGACTAAACACTTTATGCAATTAATTCTGTGGAGGACTGAAAGGGAAAAGAAAGGTGTTCTGTGTTCAGCGGAAGACTCAAACTCCAGTGATTGCAACCCCCATATTCTGCTGACAGCAGGAAGGGTGAATCATGGTGACAATCACGATGAGCCAAGTAGATTATGGGGTTGGGGCCTGCTCCTTCCTGCTTAGCCTGCTCACCGACCATGTGTCACTGGGCCTGTGTAGCTCTAAAAATGGCCACCCTTCCTATTTGAGCCCCAGGCTTGAACCCAAATGTAGGCTGAAGGTTTGCGTGACTCAGTTTAATGCTTTACTTATTTACAACATCACAATTAACTAAGCAAATACCATTCGTAAATGTTTACACATACTGTAATGTGTACAAATTCTTTTACCTGAACAGGATGCTACTGAAAATAACAGAGTGATTGTCATTGTCTACTGTTAATAATTAGCAGACTAGAATTTAGCTTAACTGTCTCTTTCCAGGAAGAAGACAGATGGATGGATTTCTTTTCTAGGTCATTTAGAGCAAGTTCTTTTGTGTTCCTGATTTTCAAACTGACCAATAAGGTGAAGGGGTTTCTGTGTCCCAGTGGTCCTATGAGCTATGTTATCGGGGGCGATTTCTCCGGGCAGGAGAGAGAGCAGAGTAAGGGTGATTGAAATACCCCTTACAGAACACAATAAAAAGGAACGAGAAACCTTACCCGAAAAGGGAGACTAGGTCCCCACCCTGGAGCCAGGCCTGGGGGGGTGCTTGGTGGTTGAGCCCCTACCCATTGGGTCAGGCCACGCGCAACCCGAATGAGCCACATGGGGCAGTTCTCCTACAGGAGGAGCCATAAAGGTAGAGTGAGTGGTAGGTCAGGGGTCAGTCAAAGGAAGAGGCCTTGACAGGCCAATACCCGGCTACCAAAACTAGGTGAGCATAGAATGATGTATATCAGTTGCAAACATGATGTAATTAAAATCTGCATGTAATTAAATTCAAGTGATTATTAAATGACTTGGAAAAAACGAACACGTCAAAGGTTGAAGTCCTTTCAGGTGTACAGCTGATATGAGATTGGACTGATTCAGGCCCAAATTTTTTTCTTACATCTGAAACCAAAGCTGGAAAAAATTAAGAGACAACTCTCTCTCTCTCTCTCTCTATATATATATATATATATATATATCTTAAAATTTTTTAATCCTGGTTTAATCATGGTTCCACTGGCAGAATGCTACACTGTGAGGCAGGCTGCATCCAGGCTCAAAATTTCTTATACAGCAGTATATAAGAACATGGTGAAGCAAGAGACACTGGTAATGACCAAAAACCAGCCAGGTAGAGGGGGCACTTGGACTTGCCGGAGATGACTGTCATCTGATCTGACAGTTTCTCATGAATCATAGGATGACCTGAAGCGACCTTCATAAGGAATGGGAAACATTAAGTGGTGTGAAGTGCACTGCTAGGACAGTTCATAACAGGCTTTCAGAAGCAGGAATGAAGTCCTGTAAAGCAAAGAAGAAGCCCTTCATCAATAAGAAACAGGCAAGAGCCTGGCTGGACTTTGCAAAAAATGTATATTTTACACAGACACATACCCATAAATTGAGAAATGAGTGAAACTGACATTTTTGCTGCAGCCTCTTATTTTTTTCAGAGCTGCATTTATAAACATGCATGGAAGGTATCATGTCAAGTGATGTCTAACTGAGTCTGGCGACCGTAATGTTTATTGCTGGCTTTGTCCTCACAAACCATATATTTTTTACATGATTTTACAACACTTCATATTGACATAAACTGAATGGCAACAAATAATGACATATATCTTGACATTTATTGCAAAGAAAGCAAAACGAAGTTGCCTGTGAAAACAAAATACAAATAAATGTGTTTGTTAGTTGTTCATGGACAGGTTTTTTTTACAATTTTTAGCAGGTCTGCGATTACCAAGTCACATTTACAGATGATGAAAAAATGCTATTTGCTTTTCATATTTATTTTCTTAGTTAGAGCAGGAAACAGCTGTTCTCGACAGTGATGGCCATGAAATTAGCAGGATCTAGAGAGCCATACCTCTTTTTATGCGAAGTACAGCTCAGGGGGTTTGGAGACTGGGCGTAGTATCTGAAGGTTGCTGGTTCAAATCCCCTTTTTAAGAGCCAGAACCTGGAACAGTAGTCTGTCTATGAGATAAGAGCTTTTGGTCATTGTCCTAATACATAAATGTAGAAAGGACACAAGAAAATGAGAATGACCGCCTGTGTGCTCAGGAGAAGGAATGGATATGTCATCCTAAATTATATAAATCACAGACCCAATAAAGCTGTATTACCATTTATTAATTAAAACATACAATCAATATAATTAAGCTATAATGATGCGGCACAATTGATCAGACTGACAATTTCACGGTTGCAACGTTATTTGTGACTTTAGCAGACCCCTAAATGGAGATATGTGGTCTGTCTTTGTTGTTTATACCATGTGGTCTGGAGTGCTATTACAGCATGAGCATGTCAAGCAGGAGGGATTTGTGTGGAATTTAATTACGGCAACGGCAGCGGGTGCTATGAACGAAACTGGAAGGGGCACCATTCTCATTCAGCTTTGCTGCAGTGCCTAGGAGGGGGAGCAGCGAAGCAGTGAGGGATGGAGAGAATGAGAGAGGAACAGAGATGAACGGGGTGCAAAGGGGGGGGGGATGAGGTGGTGGGGGGGTGTTAGGGGCGCCGCCGGAGATGAACAGCCTGGCGACCAACCCACACACTCCCTCCATTGATCCCCCCACCCCGGTATGAATGGAGTGGTGCAGCCAGTCACATGATGGGGGGGGGGGGGGGGGTGGTGTGTTAAGCAGCTGCAGAGGGGCGGGGCGCCGG
>JABFDZ020000131.1:7140420-7160672 GCA_019775955.2 Pollimyrus isidori
TGGCTGATCGGTGCAGGGGCCATAACAGGGGCCAAGAGCAATTCTACAGGGGCCCTGGCCCACCCTGGCCCCCGTCTGGAACCGCCAATGGGTTTACATGCTAAAGTCCAAAGGTATCTGTGTGGGTAGGAGGGTGTGGCCATCATATGGTAGGTGTGGCCATCAGCTAGTGGGTTTGGCCATCGGCCATCTTGAGAAGGAGACTCCTGTGGGCAGATTTACTCCGTCCTCTCCTCTCTTCTCTGAAATCTGCACATGTTGGCGTTTTCTGTTCTGTTACCCTTCAGGAAGCTGGTTTATTGAGCTAATTCGAGACCCATAACCACACCTTTTTCATCTGGTTCCCCTTTTCTTCCACAAATTCTGTACTTTTGTTATCTGCTAGTCTAATTGCTTGATTACTGCCTTTGCATTTGTGTCATGTTGGTCATTGTCGGTGTAAAAGGAAGTACTGCTCAAATCTGGCTGCGTGTGACTCAGTGTGTTAGGATGCTGCGCCATTAATGAGAGGGTCGTTGGTCCAAATCCCAGTGCTGGCAGAATGATTTCACTGTTGGTTCCCTGAACAAGATCCTTAACCCCCAATGGCTCCAGGGACTGGCTGACCCTTGTTTCTCAAAAACAATGATTCAGATATAAGTGTCTGCAATACCAATAAAACAAACATAAATGCCTGTGTTACACCATCCAATAAGCATGCAGCTTTTTCACATGTGACACAGAGGTCATCAAGAACTAAAACCGCCCCTTTGACAAATACACTCGCCTGTAATTATAGTAACAAGGAGGCAATACTGAGAGTCAATAACATTACATTGTTAATCAAATAAAAAAAATAATTAGCCTGCCTCGAGGAAAGGGGAGACAAAATATGAGAACAAAAGTCAACGCTACAAAATGACTCATGATTTGTCCTTTCTGTTTGATTGTACTTTGTCGCCATGGTAGGTGTAAACATATAGGCACGTTATCACCCAGTCAAGGAAATTAATTTGTGAATTATTACTGAAAGAAATTGCATTAACAAATTAAGGCAATGCTACAGTACATGGACATTTATTAGCACTCACTTCAAACCCCATCCCCAAATTTTTGTGAGGTCAAACTTGTTGTGAAACAACAAGACATTAAAAGCAATTAGCATTCTTTTACTACTGTGCAAATTTTACGTACTAAGTATTTCAATTCTACACTATATAGAATCTTACATACCAAGAATAAATAAAGATGCTTTAAGGCAATGTTTTTCAAACCAGTCCTCTGGGACACCCCAGACAGTCCACATTTTCAATGTCGCTCTCTCCCAGTTCCCAGCACAGCTGAACCAAACAATCAAGAGCATGGATTACTTGGTGTGTTTGTTTTGGGAATTGGGAGGGAGCAAAAATGGAGCGTCTGGGGCCCCTGAGGACTGGGTTCAAAAACATTGCTTTAAAAGTATGGATCTCTTGAAAGATTTTGTGTTTTATCTGAGTGTATGCCTGCATATTTTGAAATGACAATGCCGCTTTATTTGACTTGACTTGATTTATCTACCCATTCAATCATGTTCTAGCTACATATCCTGGTGACGGTCATGTGACTGTATGACTCGTTACAGAAGAGAAGGATTTTTGAGCGTCCTAATGTGTAACATTTCACTGATCACCCCTAATGAATTAGCCAATCAAGGAAATAAAAATCGGACCCCGCCCATGGAAAACATACACTGCCATGTCCTTACACATGGCGCTCCCAGAAGGAATAGCACAGCGAATTGAGCTGGTTGTTAAATATGGCACTGTGTCCCCTCAACCCAAGCTTACATGTGGAGGTCTATAGATGGGTGGAGTCAGGCAAGAACCAGCAAAAATCGGTTTGACGGTTGGCCGAGGACCTCAGGGCACCACTAATGATATCTGGAATTAATCTAAATCCGCTTAGCAAGACTGTCACTCTGGTATTCAAGAACGATGCTTCTCGCCATGTCAATTAAGGAAACAGTATGGTGCGCGGGGCAGTCTGTGTTTTTTATGCAGCAAGGCTGTTCCATTACAGGTGTGCACCGAGGTGAACCGGGATCAGTGGAGATTTAGTATGCAGCTCCAGGGTTGCAAGAGAAGGCCCCACTCCCAGTGCAAACAGTATCCCCGCCATGCCTTTCAAAGAACAGCAGCGGAGCGTGACATCACAGCATTGGCTGAGCATGCCGCAAAGCTGAAACTGAAGTTTGGATTGTTCCAGAAACACCTAGATATCCGCTCTGTAAAGGAAATACCTTAAGAACAAAAACATTTGTCTTAAATTTGTTTCTCTAAAACCATCAAGTTTAACAAAGGAATTAAAAACTAGTCCTCGAGCTTTGATATCTACCCACTGGTAGGACTTCATTATTATTATTTTTGGAGTGTCTAAAAATTTTGTTTAGCTGAAGCATTGCACTGAATCTCAAACAGATCTGCAGTTATATCATGCCATGTGTTTACGTTTCAGCACGTCTGTTTTCAGCATCTCCTCTTCCTCTTTGCGTCTCCTGCTCTAAAGCCGGGCCTAATCCACTCTGCAGCTCCATGACATGCGTGGGATTCGTAAAAAACAGGATAAGGGGGACGGATGATCCCCAGGAGAATCCTGTGACACATCCATGTTATCGCAGTCTCCCCGTATACTGTTACCATGACACCCACCCTTCGAATGGCAAAAAAGTGCACTGGAGATATGGAACTTATGAAACTTTGTTAGTTTGGGTTTAGCACAAGGTGAGACTTTTGGCTTTTGTTTTAGATTACATGGGACTGGAGTGTATTCTCAATGAGCAACCATGAAGATATTAAGCTAAGTATATTAATTCCTGTGGTGACAGTACAAGCATATAAATCTGTTTCACAAACCTGTGTGTGCTAATGTTTATATGTAAAACTCGTATCTTACATATCTTTCATGTCATATCTTTAAACAAACTACTTAGTTCAGATAAAAAAAAACCGAACTGACCTTTAGCACACACTGTGAGTAGTAAATTAGCTCCAAGTTACAGTAAAATGTGGCAGCCCGGAAAAAATGTGTGGGTAACTGTTGATAACAATCTATATCAGAGGTCACCACTTTAAAGGGGAGTGTGTTATCACAGGAGAGCTTTAACATGGCATTATTTGTCATAGGGAGGGGTGAACCGAAGCCTGGTTAATATTTAGAAATCTCTGCTTAATGTACTGTGCGACCTGAATGAGTCAAAATGGAGTTCCTAGTGTGATATTTACAGATGGATATCAATTATATAACCAATCAGCTCGGCTTGAGCAAAGCGTTTATGATCCGGCCATAAAATGTGGCAAGTGGCAGGGCCATGTCCGCTGAGCCTGGGTGCCTACGTGCTCTGGAACAAATCCAGCGTTATCTGAGGCATGGCCTCCTGGAGGCTGTGGCCTGTCCTGCCTCAATCACTTGTACAGGGTGGGTGGCCCCCACCAGGTGACGGTTACATCTTAGCCCCAAGCTTGTTGCATTTCCCAATCGTCCCGTTACTCTTTAACTCGCCGCCGGATGTACATAAGCTTATCTGCTGACCAGCTGGCCCCGGTGTGCAGCCACTGGCCCACATTAGTCAGCCACTCTCCACCCCCAACAAAAAAGAGGCTGGACTGGAAAAATCTCTCTAGTCTTCTTTAATCCACCGCAGTCACCTGCAAGTTAAATAGTAATTAGAAGGGATAACGGGAGAATGTTTTCTCGAATCAGAAACACTCGCCATTGGACCCCGTGCTCATTGTGCTGCGCTCTGGCCAGTGTGTGGCTCTGTGCTTTAATATGTATGCCTGTAATCGGTAGGTCACTAGTTCAAATCCCATGGCGGATAAAGTTATTTTACCACTGGGCCCATGAATAATGTTCTTCACCTCACTTACTCTGGCTGACCCTGTTTTCTCATTGGCACATGACTTAGGATAAATACATCAAAATAAATTAATATAATATCAACTAGGGAGCGACTGACAACTAATCACTTGCAATTGAGATCATGAGGTTAAAGGATAAACAGAGGACAACTTTATAGTACTAGGTCTTCTGTACTTGTGTAAAAAAAAACCTGAAGAAGACATATTACTTACCTGTCACACAAAACTTCATGGAAAACCTTCTACACTTTATGTGGTCCCAGTGAAGTCGTTTAGCATAAAGTACAGAAGGTACAATAGCACATCTCCTATTGGCCACTGAAGTTTTATTCAGAATTACAGTTCCTCTGGGACTATGTGCTATTTTATTAGCCCCTGATGCACAGGACAGAGGATAGAGAAACAATTCTCCAGCCTTACTGGTACACCAACTATAGTAATTTCACATAATGTAAAATGAATTCCACACAACCCACTGCTATATGCTGACCCAGCAACCATTTCACAGTGCCGAAATTTATACACATAAACCACGTTTCCCAATAAGTCATATTTAGAGAGATGAAGAAAAACATAAATCTGTAATGAAGGTCCAGGCCCTTCAGTAGGGCTCAGCTAGTTAGGTTTCTGTGGGAAATCAGTCCAGTTGTGATGGAAACAGTTGGGCTAAATCAGCCAGGGGACCTTGGTCACCAGAGCGCCGGTGAGTCACCGGGTCCTAGCCGGAGATTCACGCCTTTTCTCCGTAGTTCTGTGGAACTATGGCACCAGTCAATTTGTGGTGAGAAAAGACAATGAGGCGACACAGGGGCAGTGAGTCAATGTGACACCTGACACCTTCTCCTTGACAGACATGGTGTCCCGTTGGCCTGACCATCGGAACAACTGCATACCGCACGGCTGGGGAAGTGGGAATAATTAAAACAGAGGGGAAAATTGAGTATGGGCTTGAGCCATGAGGACTCATGGAAGAAATTACCCTGAAGCTCACAGAAGACAGTATTATTGTCCAACGACTATCAGAAATGGACTTAACCGCATAGCTTTTAGATAATTTCCCCATTATTGCTGGCTATGATTGATAGCTCATCATAATCACAGGCATTTGTTAATTTAAAAGCCCAACTTTCCTGCTCACTTCCTACAAGACCCATGTTATCATATACCAAATAGTTGCTACCAAAAAAGTTCTTTTTACAGATCAAAACCATCCATTTAAGTTGAAATTCTGAAAAGAATTAACTCAATGATAGAAAAACTTAAGAATGGATGTATAAAGGAAAAAAAATGCAGTTTTAGTTGTTAGATGACGAAAATAGTGCATGGAATCTTCACACATTTTAAATTCAGCTTAATGGCAAGATTTCAAAGACCATTAAAGGTGTACTCTGCCTTAATTCATACACAATTCTTCTGTGACAAACACCGCACTACCCATGAATGATAGCTAGATGTTCAAAAGAATAAATCAAGTGTATTCTACCTGGAAAGCAGCTGTTAAAATGAGATAAAAACTACAATAATCACCCTCTAACTGAATGTAGGTGAAGGTCCAGCTTCTATTTAACAGAACGCCCATGAAATGCTTGAATGACTTGCAGTGCTGTCGGTAGAACTTGTATTTCTAGATTCCATTCATGCCATTCAGTGCCACAAGAAGCTATCCAATGAGGAGGAGGGTCCTCCACAGATGTGCATCTTATAAACAAAGTCATTGGCTGTGTTTTGGTCGATTTCAGTGCGACCTTAAAAGGCGCTGGAATACCTGATTGGTTGACAGCGATGGTTCGAGAATTGAGACTGCCACCACAGATTGTAATATCACCATTTAATTTTTTTTTTGAAACACCTGCTTGCACAAATATGTGTGCATGTCATTGATATTGGGACGAGCAATGGCACAACAGCTGAAAGTCTAGTTGTGTTACTGTATAAACATAATGAAATGTATGATGTGCTAAGGTACTGACAATTATGGACTATTCCAGGGTGATTTTTGGGGAAAATATATCAGACTAACATGTAAATGAACCTGCAGTGTCCACTCTTATCAACCTCACGAATCAAAGTGTTGATATATTGTAACATCAACACAGGTGTGGACATTCCGCGGAGTCGGGCATTGGGGGAACGGGTCCACCCCAACATCGACAGAACGCCCCTTTTTCCCAATAAATAAATAATAAACACCATGTTCCTTATCTTTCATTATGAATATGCACATTACTGAGGCTGATTCACTGCGCATTCAGAGCGCAAGGACAAAAACTAACAAAGACTGCAGTCATGTATCAGACAAAATCATTTTATCATATGCATCAGGTATTTTTTAGTTAACTGATGATGGTTATGAAACTGTACCCTTAAAATCTGGAACCGAAGGTCACCTCAATATCCAGGAGGTTCCACAGTCACCCACTGTGGCATCTGCCCTGTTTCTGTTGAGAGAGATATTTTCAGATGTTTTTTTATTGAGAGATCCCATTCAGGAAGGACCATAGTCAAGGTTGAGTGATGATGGCCAAAGCAATGTTTCCGATGGCTGGGGGTTCGCCTGTCTTTCCAGTGGCAATACAGACCAAGAGGGGAGTCCTCGGTTACTGATCTAAAAGCCCAAAAAAACAGCTAGATGTGGACAGGAGACCCGCTTTGTCCATCATTGCTGCCAAGGTTAAATACAGTATTACAGACAGGACAACAAATATTAATCCAGCATTATTTCGACTTTACACATATTGAAGTTGTTTCTAAAGGGAGCTGGATTATGTGAAAATAAGGTGCATACAACATATAGTAGAATATATAATATTTGTCTGTATAGCTGTTTTAGAAATACATATTTATGGTTGTGCAATAGCCAGCAGTACAGCTTTATATCAATATACAGTAGTCACATTCCCTGTGGAGTTTGCCTGTGTTGTTACCCAGGCATGGCCAGGTGTCTACCTATAACAATATGCTGCTCAGTGAATTTGCCTCTCTGAATTGCATATAAAGTATGTGTGTGTGTGTGTGTGTGTGTTTGTGTGACATTTGAAGACAAAATTGTCCCCAAAGTGTAGTAGAAGCTGAAATGTCCTACTTTTGGGGACATCTTTTGAGGTCCCCATTTGGATAACCTCAGTTTTATAAAAATCTGTGAATGGAAACAAAAAACTAAAAATTCCAAAAGTCTTGTATCTGAGTTGGTTACTTATGATTACAGTGCATGCTCCTTACCATGTATAGTAACTGATTACTATGCACGCTCCTTACCATGTCGAGTAAGGATTCTCCTTGCGAAAAATCTTATATGTGCTCCCAATTATTATTTTATTCCAATAGAAACCCTCCAGACTCCGTTGTTATTCCCTCACCATTTTGCATTATTTATCGAAAGAAATGCAGAATTTTTTTATATGTTTACCTAAATGCCCATATATAGTTGCCTGTTCTATATTGCATTTGTTTTTTTTCTAGGAATGTTTACAGAATGTTCCGATTGAGGTATGGAAATGGATGTTCAGCTAATAATGTTGATGTGCCGACATTGACAGGACCCTTGTCAAAATGTAAAACATGGAAATAACGTTACCGTTTTGAATGTTCCCAGAAAACTTTGGGATACGACGTTAGTTAAAGTTCTGGGATGTCTTTGTACTTCCCAAAGACGGCGTGCATGACAACTGGAGGAAATTCTGAATGGAAGCAAGTAGAAGACAGAAAGACTTTTATGCATATCAGTTATGAGTCCAATATTCATGGCTGTGTCTAAATGCACCTGCAAATAGAGAAACATGACACTCTCTTTTATTGCGACATTGGCAGAAGAGTGACAGCCATCCCTGGACTCTGTGTCAGCTCTACTGGCAGCCAACACTGTTACTTTCAGTTCAAAACTATTACACTCCACAGCTATTAGTCAGTTGGCATCATGAATAGCCACACATAGCTAGCTAAAGAGGTAAAGATAAATGACCTACTGGCTAAGTACCAAACCTGTCAGTTAGCTGTGTCAGCTGAAATAGAAATTACATCACGATGTCGATGTCGGTGTCCTAAGAAGTTATCTATCTGGTAGGTAATTTATGAAAAAAAAATAAAGATAAGTTTATTTTATTGTGACTATAACATAACTATATTCATTTCATGATTTCCAGTTTGAAGAGGAATGTTCAAATAACAATGCATCTAATCCAGCAATTGGCTAAGAAGATTTATGAGCTGTTGATGGACAGCCAACGAGGAACAAAAACACACATAGGGAGTGGGGGACTGTTTTATTAAATCATGGATCACAGATTATGCCACACATTACATAATGTGCTCATATTCAACTGGTGATATTCAAATATTAACGCAAGATATTTGGCTTAATTTGATTTCATTTGAACATGTGGATCGGCAGAGATGGAGGGTTTTCAAAGGGGTTTATACTGTGCAAATAAACAGTTTGTTTTTTTACAGGCATAGAAGTCTAGCACCTGTTTGTCACATATTCTGGTGCAAACCATCAGTCTTGGAGCTTACTTTAGCACGCCACCAATAAGTCTACAGTAATAGATACATCCAGATCCCTCAAGGTGATTAAATGAATTCATCCACATTGATTCAATAGACCAGTGATTCTCAACCCATGGATCACGAGCCAAACAGCAGCTTCTAAACGGGCCAAGAGGCAGAGGTGCAACTGTAGACATTTTAAAACCAGAAAGCTCCTATGCTGATCCACGATCAGATTTCCCAGTCCCAGTCCTAGGATTAACCTACTATATAAACAGGTCTCTGCAACTGTTTAGCACAAAACTAGTGAACATTCAACCAATCCACAAAGCTAAACCACAGATGCTGAATTTAAAATTCACCAGTACAATCAGATTTGTGTGAAAAGCATTGATAAGCATAAATTGCAGGGTGCACAGCATGCTTGATCATAGCATTGATTAAAAACTATGTTGATATAGAGTCGGCATGGTAAAAAATGACATCATAGTGCAAAAAGGACTAAGAATCAATGTCACAGATTACAGATACATAATCTATGCGTCAAGTGTGACTGAAAGTAACACATTAACCACCATATTAACTGAGAAAACTTAAGAAGGCTGCTGTTGGCTTGTTTATGTGTGTTAAATCAAACCCATACGGATCTTGATGATCAGTGAAGAAATGTGAGACCACCATATCCAACATGATGAATACATTAAGCCGCAGAAACAACACAGAACATGCAAGTCAGCTGATACCGGGTCATTTCGTTGCAGGGGTAAATAATATGGGTTTTCCTTAAGATGTAACCCTGGGTGAACCTAGGCTCACACACACACACGGTAGTTGTCAGATTTCAGGCATGCCACTCCTGGAAGCCATCTGAGACTACCGCTCCTCTCATGTTTCACTCCTTGGCTGCTGAGGTGCTTCTAGACAGGAAGTGCCATATGATATCTACTTAACTACTCAACGCGTCACCCGAGGATGATGTTACCATGCGCTTCCTGCCTGAAACTGGCCGACAGACAAAACTGTTTGCCGCCGTTGGCCAGACCAGGCTTGGAATACTAATACAAGACCCAAGTCTTGAGCCATGGATGTTGATCTTACACCCTGAGATGAGTACACCTTGCAGCCCCTCAATCCCACATGAAACAGTCCCAGCAATATATCCTAAATGATTCTCCTAAGTCATTCACAAGTTCAGCTGGCGGCTTTATAGGCCGCGGATGCCGCATAGTGAGCCGGCCCTATCCCTGCCTCGAAGGTATGCCGCCTGCTCAGGAGTGAATAAACACAGGTAGCCCTGTAAGGTAGCCCACCCCCGCTCATTGTCCTCAGGACACTGTCAGACGCAGCCAGGTCAGGTTACCAAATCATTATGTGTGTTGGGGGGGGCATTGGGACCAGAAGACAGTTTACAGCACAGACTAAAGAGCACTGGTACAACCAAATTACCTAGAAACTCTTCCGCATAGCCATTGGATAATAAAGAACAGGTTAAGTCACAGAACAACTGTAACGTATTGTTGACTTATTTTTGACTTGCGATTCAGAAGAATCACGCCCTATCTTGGCCTGAAGGGCTGGGTGGGTTTTGGCCTGAAGGTGGATTGTCAACACCTCATTGTGATTGAGGATTGCTGGATATCCTTTTAAAAATGCTTTATCATCCATTGATGCATACAATAATATATTGCTTAAAAAAATCCCCATTGATTACCATAACAGCAGAATCAAAATCAGCGATCGGGCTTACCGATCCCAAAATGTTTCTTAATCGTGATTAATGGCGCTGCATTATGTACCACTGCAATCTAATTACCTCCTGCGTTCACTGACCGTGTCAAAGACAAACAATGGATATTCGAAGTCCAGAGTGAATCACTCATAGAGTCATTTAGGAGGATTCATCAGTCAACAACATGTGAGCTTACAGAGTTTACAGTATATGGTCCCACCCAGTTCACATTGTGAAACTTTGTGGAACAAAACGCTGGTTTTGATATATAAGAAGATCTCTATGTTCATATAATTATTTAATTGCCTGATTTAATGTATAGGAGGGAGTTTTATGTTTTTCATAAGATTCTGTTGTTTTTTGAATGGTTCTGAACATTTTGAGCAATTCTGAAGTGTTTGGAAAAATATTTAACATTGTACTGCATTTTATTTACGTATTCACCTTTATTCGCTAAAATTGATGTACACACAGGACAACTATGATAATCCTAAAGTAACCCAAAATACAAGTAATCCCAGTGCTACTATCAACATTTTGTCTTTGTAAAGCATATCATTAACCTTAAAAGACACATTTGAAAATAGGTTTATTTTTGCAAAAACGGGCTACAGTCAGGCATTTGTCACACCTAGTACTCTGAGATTTGAAGTGTTTTTAAAATGTTGGGATTAGAAATCTCCCTGAAAGGTAAATGATAATAAAGGGTAATGTGAACAAAGACTAAATAGACTTATGAAGGTGGATATCATTTGGTATTTTAAGTAGATTGTAGTTTGTAACCGATTTGTCGGTTGATCAAAGACAAATCCATCCATCCATCCATCCATCAATCTTCAAATCAATTATCCAGTACAGAGTCATAGGGTCAAAGACAAATAACACTTCATTAACAATAACATTTAATGAATAATTAATTATGCAAGGTTATTCAGTCAAGTGTTGGAGAAAAACAATTAAGGCACTTTCCTTAAATACATTCCCATAAAGAATATCTGCTCTTTCATAGCGACCAAGTTATGGGAAGGAAACAAATTTTTAGAATGTTCAATTGCTGACTCTTTCTTTTGTATACTACTTTGGTGAAACATACTATTAATTTTTGAGAATCGCTGTGCCAAGAAAAGCGTGACTCGAAGAGGAACATCATGGCTTTACCACTGGCATAGTAATAATGATTAATGAATAAGTTTCAGAGGTTTTCAGGCAATACCATCTGCCTCACACCTGCTGACTAAAACGGCTTGCGTATATACATCTGGACCTGATCACTGGAGTATTCATATGGTAAATTCTGAAAATTTACCCCCACCACATACTTATTCAATGGATAGGCTTGCTTTTGAAGGTTCCTGAATGAGTCTCGTCTGTATGGTATTACAATCGTATCACAATATGTTGAAGGTAGGTTGACTTGTAGGCACGACACTGTGAAAAACTTCTGCAATGAATGACTGAAACTTGAATGAGATGTATCCTTGTCTTTTTGTTGGGTTGTTAGGAACATTCACTTGAGGAAAAAAACCCAGTCAAGGTTGTCACAGCATCACCTACCAACACACTTCCTGCCACATAAAAACCAGGCATAAATACTCCTTCGAAACTTCTATGACCATTCAGCCTTTAACAACACATGAGTCAAAGGTTCACCTCCGCTTCTGACTCCTCTGTATCTTGAGCGACGCCACATCTCACGCACATATTCTGCTAAGGTAGACTTCAGACCATGGAAGCGGAGAGTGGCTGCCGTGACACATCATCTGCCTGAAACTTAGAGGGAACCAGGCTGTTACACAACAGATGTTGATTCTGCTTTTTTCCCTTTCAGTTCCAGGACACGGCGTGAGTCGCGTAGGAGAAGAGGCCAGGCTCCAGGTTTAATACACTGAGCAGCATATTCACGATGCTTGTAGAGGAGCAAATCACGTCTTCTCTCTAGAGCACCGGACTTTCATTAAAACCGGGGGAGGATGGTTTCTGAATGAAAGACTCTCATTTCAAGAATTAGATCAAAGTCTAAATTGAATAACTCATTTATATTACCAAGCTACTTAGTTGTCATACCAAGGATGTCATTTTTCCTTTTCTGTTGTTGGCCAAACATTAGCAAAATGGTCTGTCATATATCCACATACATGTATACTGCTTGTGCTTGGATAAATCAAGTTTAATCTTCTTCACATGTGTAATGAACCACTTCTGTGTTTACCTTTCCTGAAGGTAGTCATTAGCATCATTAAAGGACTAAGTTGCTTTAGGAATTGCAACTTGTTTTCGCGTCAATGAGAGAAGTGTTTATTTCCTATGCTGACTATTTCCAGAAATAGAAACAGAAAACGGCTTTTCTGGCTGGGAGGATCGATGCCACGTGTTGCTCTAAAAAACACGTGTTTAAAAGTCACCTTGACGCATCTCAAGCCTATTAATTTCGCCACTCAACAAGCACCAAAGTGTCGCCATAAATTTTCCATGAGGGAACCAAACCTCATATGGCTGAAATATGACATTTAATACCATTCACCTGACACAAACAACTGATACACTCCTAATTCCATCCCTCACATAGATCCGCCATGGGTGTGTCAAAGGGTAACGACTGATTTCCCAGGTTTCCACATGTGCTTACGTGCTATGAAGCAGTTACAGTACCTTATAACCGCAAACTCAGAGATCAGCAATGAGAAAAGCCTACTATATTGTTAAACCACCAAAAATCTTGTCTTCGAATGCTATGCTCAACCCGAACCCAATAACGATGAGCTCATAACACAAGTAGCTCACACTAACGAACAGCCGACAACTGAAATGTCCTCAAATATCTGTCCCTAGGAAGTCCTGAAATGCCACACTGCCATGAGAACCAACAACTGAAACCCTACCAATGAATGACCAACAAGCGACCGTACCGAGAGCGTGCCAAGCATTGCATAAGACCCAATGGCAGCGAAATGCTGCACCGCTTCTTCGTAATGAGGGTCTGTCTGTGACAGCTCTGTCTAGAGGCTTCAGGTTAATATAACGGCTAGGGGGGAAAAAACAAAAGATTGTTCTCTGGAGGTCCGCACCCATTGGCAGGCTGAGCAGCTGGCACGCTTATATCCATGGACTCAAAAAATATCTCTCCAATTGCCCAATTACAACATGGTCGGCCGTGGGCAGCCTAGGCCCTGCCAGGCAGAATTCTGACGGCGCCGATGACGCGGTGGCCAAGCCCGACGATGCAGGAAATGCTACCAGAGTTAAATATAGCCTGGCTGCCTACTGTGTCATCTTTCAGAAAGCCTCTCACCCTCTCTGCTCCGGGTACCCATATGCATTGCACGCCCAACAACTGAAAGAGCAGCGATGTGTCAACTGAGGTCAAATTATAAAAAACACACAAGCCCTGGCCTCGGGTTGTAGAAATGACTGGACTGAGCCAAGATGAGCGTTGTTATTCATAACTATCAGTTAATAGGGAAATGATTGAAAATAACCAAGCACATTAAAATGTCCATCGAGGACACCTAGAGATAGCCTAGAGATATATTTTGGGAAAATACACAGTTTGCTGTCTGACTTAGGGACTGGTGCAGAGTCTTAAAGGTATATTGCTTTGCACCCCAAAAATTCATCCTCCGTGTATGTATATTCTTTTTTTTAGATTATCTGAATCCTATTTGCTCCTCAAGCTTTCCCTTCCAGGATGCTGCTGTTTTTTTAAAACTGAGATTTTTTCCCTTCCCAAACTCTCACAGCCTCGTTCTCAGCATTTGCCGAAATTGCATGTTGAAATCTCCTCACACATTGAGCGGTGACTCTACCTCATGGTGACAGACACACACACACATGCACACATCCTCTCACGTGCTCCTAACCAGCCTCATGTCCTTAGTGTTTTTGCTAATAGCTTGGCATATGCACACACACATTCACATACACACACACACTTGTCACAATAATCCAGTAAGGTTACAGCCAGATGCAGATCACCTTCAAAAACATCTATTATTGTTGTTCAATGACCAAGTATTCATTAAGCTGTATTGCATGTGTGAATTGGTTCAATACCTCTAAAATCTCATTTCTGCAATGGATAAACATGTAAATAGCACACAGTCAGGAAATATGAACTAAAACTCCACTCTGGATTTTGATCTGTTTAATCTGTTGATGTAAAAGGACATCTCAGCTGTGCCGAATCAGGTTGATGCCTTTTGGCCCATATTTGAGTCATTATAGGAATAGGTGCTAATTAATGTTCATTTATGGTAACATGGTGTCTTTTACAAGTTACATAAATGTGAAACATTTCTAGTACACACTATTTAGGTGGGTGGCATAGCACAAAGCTGTGCTATGTCCTGAATAATGATTCATATTTACCAGACTCAAAAACACTATACAAGCATTTATGTGCACAGGATAAGAGAGTGTGTTTACAGCGACTTCTGGCTGCAAAAGTAAGTCCAATACACCCTGACATTAAATGAAATAACAAAATAGCACGTTAGTGATTTCAAACAAGCCAAACTCCATCCTAACGGCAGACATCCGGGTCTGCGAAGCTACAGCCACGTTCCAGAAGACTGACTCTGGTCTGTGGAGACCCCGTGTGAGGTAAGAGAATGCTAACTCGGCTCTGTGCAGAAAACCCGTGAAAAGAGAGAGTGGGCCTGACACAGAGCCCCCGCTTTCAGCAAAGGAGCACCGGGAGTCTCCATCTTCCTTGCCTGGTCCTGAACACACGTATTCACCACGGGAGTCCAGACACAGCACTTTCCAGAGCCTTCCAGGCACCTTTCAATCACGCTCAGCGAGTAGTGCAGGAACATCAAGTGACCTGTTACATAATCTCAGGCTACAGAGGCAATAAAACAAACTTCTCTTTTCCAGAGTCTCCTACTATTTTGTAGACCTAAATATATAATTGGCTTCTAATTTTTGTAGACAGACATGCCCAGTCATATCTCCAACGTTGGCTACGGCTGAAGCGCCCAACAAAGGTGTCAGGCTCAGGGAGTCTGCCCACTGCCCGTGAAAAAGCAGGGCACTGTGTGACTCTTAGGGTTAGGGCACTGAGCCACTGATTGAAAGCTTGCTGGGTCAGAAAAAAATCACATTCTCAGTATAGGGACAATAATAAAGCTGGAAGTTATGGTCAGTATTCATCAGACCCCCATTTTATTAACCCCTCGATATGAAGATCAATGTGACCTTTTAACTCTAAGATTCCGCTGTAGCAACATTATTGTCCATTATATTTACATTGTCATATTTAGCAGACACTTTTTCCCAATGGGATATGCTAGCCAGGCAAACAACACGTTACAAACAAACAGCTGTCAAGGAGCCAAGTAGGCAAAAGGGCAGCTAGGCTGAGCTTCCAATGAACGCCCAGGTACAGGTCTAAGCAGAGCTGGAGCCAGTCTGTATTTGGACTGGGTCCAGTATTAACTGATGTGTACTGTACTTTTAACCAGAATGGTGAAGCAAGAATTTAAAAAATGTACTCTGATAAGTTCAGATCAAAGAAACCAAAAATTTAATGCTGTAGCGATGGAGGAAATTATGCGTCACACACACGTACACACACACACACATACACACACACACAGTCAAATGATAATAAAAGGACAAATTCATTGCGCATTACACCTTCACAACCAAATTAATGTAAAATATAAATATAGTACACATCCTTTAGTGCAAAGAATGTGGCATAGCTACATATGAGTCCTTTTATAATAGGGTAAGTATGTTTTTGGGGTTTAATTCACTGACATTTGAGCTTGCAAATTTCAAATTGCGGTTTTACATTTGTAAAATGCTAAATACAAATAAAGATCAGGGCTTAAAAACATGCTGTAAAATGTCTATCATCGCCAAGCCCTGTGTAGAAACTCGGCCAATTCAGAAAAAGAGAACTGACATGCGATGTTTCATTCTTGTCTTGGACATGAAGAAACATGTTATAGCCAACTCCTCTCTTTCTTCCTTTTATCTATCTCACAGTTTCACGGTATCTTACAGTGGCTGCACTTTGCAAACACGCTATTTCCGGAATACGAACATAACGCATCTCAATGAACTTTACTATCCTGAGGAATGCGCTGGCTGTGTTTAGCGCTCCCAGCTCCCCCTGCTTTAAACGGCAAACAGAGATAAGTTATGAAAGGGGAAACGTATCAGCCTGCAGCTGGGGAGCCTTTCTGAAGGCTTTGTTCTGTTTTTTATTTTTTGGTTGGTAAATGTGGGATCCTTTCACTTCCATTCACAGCAGCGGCAGAGAGGTTGCAGTGAAAACCTGAGGTAATGGACAGATAGGTGAACATAGCTGAAAACAACAAACTGCGATCAGGTGTCTTCGTGAATACTAAAGAACACCTACAATGCTTATCCGCGTAGCTCGATCTATTTCCACTAAAGATAAGAAACGCCCCAGAACAGATCCGGGACAAATCATATTGGTACACAAATTAGAATTCTTACATTCTCTATTTACATTCATCAACATCCTATATTCACCTAATTTCCTATGTTTTAATATGTTTAATATGTCTTTCAGTGAGAGCTTTAAATAATAAAGGAGAGGCAGTATTGGTGTGACTTAGTATTGGCAGTATTGGTTTTGCAAACCGAAAACAAGTGCTTATATTAATCCATTCCATCACTGAAGAACACACTTTTTTGATTAAACTCTTAAATAACACAAGTAGTAAACTAGGAGCAGTGGTGTTCTATGGCACTTTGTAAACATTAACTGATATACGTAAATTCTCTATCGGTATGTTTTTCTTGTTTATAGCAGTATTGTTAGGTGCCGTCTTTGTAAACAGGAAGTGTGCCTAAAGCAGCTGTCCCGTCTTCAGTATAATTAGCATTAGGTGTGCTAAAGAGCAGCACCAGTGTCTTCTTACTTGAAATAAAAGCAGCACTGTGTTGCCTAACCTCCCCCACCCCGTTCAGCGATGACTGTGTCTGGGCTGAGAAAGGGAAGTGGCTATGGTGGTACTTTGAGCAATCGGATATCGCGCCGTCACCTGCCATTGCATGCAAAACCGACCGCGGAGGAACAGGAAATCAGACAGGGGAGCGGATGCCTTATCTCAGCCTGGGAGCCCCAGCCATCGACAGGCATCCAGAAGTGAAGCCTTTGATTCCCTGGTGAGAAAAGCTGAAAGAAGCTGGCCGTCACACGAAGGAAAGTCAGGGGGAAAAAAACGGAATCAAGGCTCAACAGGCGGATCAACAGGCAAACTGCTGAATAAAGTGAAACGGAACGTCTCTGCTGGGACATATGAACTACAAAGGCTTCAGATTTTGACATTCTAGCGTTACGAAACCTGCACTTACTCACCTCATGGCCTATTTATAAGAAATGCGTGCATGCAGAAGATCACAAATGGCTCGTATCCTCAAAATGTCCTTTGCCCTAGGATATAAATGCCGAATAATCAATATGGCGATGAGACGCACATTTGCTTGTTGAGAAACCAATGGTTTAATTGGGGCAATACAGCACCCTGTGCTTTAAAGTGTCTGAATTACTGTAAAGAAAACAAAAAAAAACGGTAGTTGACAAAGCCAGACACGTTAATCAGACTATTTCACCCAGGGCTCTGATACAGTCTGCTGGTGATTTACGGTAAGACACTAAATGTATCTGATTGCATTGGGGCACAGATTTCCACAATGATACTGGAAGGCGGCAAGCATCATTGAGAAAACTACTTCAAAGAAGACCAGGCAGGACAGGCAGCCAGTCACTCTTATCCAAGCTGCATCCATTCATCCATCCACTTTCTATGACTGCTTATCTTATTCAGGGACATGGGGAATTTGCAGGCAATCCCAGAGACGCAAGGCAGGGGACAACCCAGGATGGGCCACCAACCCATCACAGGGCACATCCACACACCCTTCAACCACACATAGGCAATTTGGTAACTCCAGTTAATCTCGGCGTGTCTTTGGACACTAAGGGGAATCCGGAGTGCCCGGAAGGAACCCCACGATGACACGAGGAGAACATGCACACTCCACATACACAGAACCTGGGAGCTAAGCACTGCATTACCGTGCCACCAATCCAAACTTCATAAATGGCTGTTACTCACTGAAAGATTAGGATTCCTCCATCTACATCTACATGTGAATTCGTTTACATCGACACCCGGGTTGCCTGGCTTAGCAAGAGCAGGTGCTACTGAATTAAAACACATTATACTGGAAAGCAATGCCATGCTTATGCAGATGGGTTGGTAAACCACTTCAATGTTGATCTAAAGGGGGCGGATATCCTGCCTAAAGATGCACTCCTGACACGGTAACAGGCGCCGCGTGTATCCTTTTACTTTTACTTTCTTACAAAAGAAGCTCTGTAATGAAGTGTTTAACTTGAACTGTTTTAAACAAACAGCTAGTCATGGAAGACTCTCCATCTCTCTGACCGGAGTCTTGCTTCTGGGAACAAACCACAAACGGAAAAATAAGGACAGAACATTTGTAAAGAAAAAATAATTCAATATTTATTTGTAGTATAAACATGTCTTGTATTGGTTTTCATATACTATACAATACATAGGGTCAATTTTATATCCTTCATAAAGTAGAACTGCCCTGAAACCAAGCCAAGTTTTATACACATATATAGATTGCATCTTAAAAAATGTATACAGCACATATAAAACAGCTATGACAATATTACGTGGAGCTGTAACACGATGCAGATGCATTGTCAAAAAAATCCCTGAAAAAATCCTCGGTGAGGTAAGAAATACATTTTAGTCACTGTCACTCTTAAAACCAACCTTAGCTCGTCTGGCAATCTCTTCAAAGTCGCGCTACAAGGTATTTCACAGAAACTGTGGGTCCTGTGCTCTGGCAATATACAAAACAGAAAGGAGAGAGTCGTTCCTCTTATAGTTGTTAAAAAGACACATTCCTCCACAAAGAGCAGATGGAAAGCAAATATTTTCTTAAATTAAAAAAAAATCTCCATTGTGAAATATATTTTTCAGAAAGAAATCCCGGGGTGCAAGTAAATTGGCTCTTATGGTATCGCCGCGTTCCGAGTCGTGACTGAGATCGTATGTAAGAAAAAAGGCGTCTCTTGCAAGCATGAAAAGAGACTTGAGATTTTCAATATGACCGGGAGATTAAGATTGCATATTAGGTCCACATGACTTCAAGGCCACAAGATTAAACACATATGAAAGATATTAGTTTAAAAACAAGAATCAAGTCCCATAGACACCAGGTCTTCTAATCAAACCGTTCTCAAGGAACAGAGGCAAATGCATTGGTTAATTGTTCCCAGTATTAAAGACTGTAAAATTATTAGCCAGTTCCTTTATAGCCTTATATTTTGTCACCCCAGGTTTCAAATAAACCCAAGTGCTTCAGCTGTATTTCTCAGAGATCTTATACAAAAGTAGAGGAATTCAAAAACAACAAGATCGGTATTAAAAGAAAAAAAAAAACGTTCGTATTGCAGAGAATGAGAACCACCTATTCGGACCAGTCACAAAAAACCACGTGGCATGTTCATTATTACTAGGCTGTTTTTTCAATGTTTTTTTTAAAAAAAAAAAAAAAAAAAAAACAGGTGTGAAGTCAAATACAAATACAGTATCAAACAGTCAGCATTAGAAATGCTTTACAAAGGTTATATAAGGCCAGCTTAAAGCAACTCTAAACCCCTGCAGTGCCTCATCCAACCTCATCCACCCACTCAACGTTTCTGTCAACGAAAGCCCTCTGTAGGCACCGTGCGCTGCTCCAGCGTGCTCGCCGGCAGCCCTGAGGAGCAGCAGCATCAGTGATTTAAAGAAACGGGTCTCATCTGTCTGTTTTCAGTGGACAGTGTCCTACACTGCTAGAGAGCAGAGCCTATTCTGGCACAATAATAATAATAATAATCATAATAATAATAATAATATCCGTAGTAGTATCACCAAGGCTCATCAATGTGAGAAAGAGGTCCATCTTTTGTATGCCGTTAGGAACAATGAGCTTTTAAAGGACTGCAGCGGCACGTCACAGCCTAGAACTGGCCGTCCCGGCGGAACTCTGAACGTCCCTTTATACGGCTGGAGTACCAGCTTTAAGTGCCAAGATGTGAAAGGCTTCACCACTGTGCAAACTGCATTACGTCATTAGTAACGTAGGCTGGGTGGGGGGGG
>JABFDZ020000131.1:7160772-7171629 GCA_019775955.2 Pollimyrus isidori
CCCCCCCCCCCCCCCCCCCCCCCCCCCCCCCCCCCCCCCCCCCCCCCCCCCCCCCCCCCCCCCCCCCCGCCCCGGGCCCCCGGGGCCCTGCAAAACAAACAGCCATAAGTTCTTTTCTCTGATTTCTTTTTTGTTACAGTCGGATTTTTTTCTACGAGAAAGTAACTTGTTTGCATGTATTTATATTTTATCAAACATATATATTTTATATATATATATATATATTTATATATATAAAATATATTTATATATTATATATTCACAGAACGCATATAGTATAGTACATACATTTTATATGCATATGTGATGATAAGTGTGTTTGTTTCCTGGTTTTGAGATCTGACCCTACATTCAGTAGAGTGAGTTCACCCTCATGAAAAAATAAACAAGCCAACACCCCAGTGGGAACTCTGCTGGTGCCCTCCAAGCCAACACCCCAGTGGGAACTCTGCTGGTACCCTCCAAGTCAACAATGCCGAGGTGTCGTCGCCACAGAAAATAAGTTAAGCGCTGCAGTTTCATCTTCCCCTCTTTGTATGAAGCTTTTTGTGGCAGTTTTCCAGTCTATTACTTCCTTTTTTCTGAAATAAGACAAAAAACCAGTCTGTCTGAAAGGCGCATGGGGCCTCCTCTTATTCGCCAAAGGAGCAGCAGAGTATCCTGGGTGGACCCTCGCAGGTAAAGCTGAATTCCAAGGTGCCACCTGCTCGCCTGTCCCCTGTTAGCTGCCTGGCCTGGACAACAGGTCTGAAATGCTACAGGAGACAGAAAATAAACATTCAACCGGGTGGCGGCCCACCCATCCTCCTGCAACCGGCCTTCAAGTGGACTCCAGCGTGTCGAGCTGGAAAACGTTGTGATTGGTCGGCGTGGTGAAGAAGAGCTGGTCACTGGGCGAGCGGTTATCACACGGGCTGTTGAGACCCAGTGTCCTCTCGAAGTCCAGCAGCTGGCCCATGAAGTTGAAGTTCGGCGAGATGTTGGACTTTTTCCGTTTGACATAGTCATAGGCATCGTTGAGGGACAGGTTGAGCTTCTGCATCAGGTAGGCCACGGTCACCGTCACAGACCGGCTGATCCCTGCCAGGCAGTGCACCAGGATCCCACATTTTTTGGAACGAGCCTCATCTTAAGGGGCAAAGAGAACAACAACATTAATCTCAGTGGCGGAATTATGGAAGGTTTTTACTGTATTTTGATGGACATTAACTGGACTGCTATATACAAAACCTACAGGGGGTGTTTCATATCTTACAGTAGACATTTTGGAAGCATTCTGTGTAACTTTGCCATTGCTAATTGTTGTCATACTCTTGCCCAGTCATTGGCGTTTGACACACATAGTCTGTTCTTTTTTGTCTTCAGGTCGTCAAACACTTCATGACAAATGGAGCCCTGAGTTATGGATATATAAAATGTTAAATATAAAATATTACTGTAGAATAAAAAACAAACATAAATGTGCCAAAGAAAGACTGAAAACATTGCCGGAAGGTGGCTGGTGGAACACTAAGCCACTGTGAATCATTCTGCTTTTATTGCTATGAGGATCTAAGAGCCCCCCACCCTGTCCAAAACACATTTTGACTTCAGATTTAGGTCATCTTGAATTGGGGGGAGGTTTCATGCATAAATTTTTCATATAAGAGGGCTTGCCCACTCTTTTCCCTCCCACCGTTTCTCCACCTCAGTGCGCCATTTTAAGCAAGGCCATTTTAAGCTTTGAATTATAACATTAATTGGTGATGCGAGTGCCATAAATAACTAACATTTATTTTTGACAGGACGCGAGAATCACCGTAATTAGAATAGGCGGAATGAAGCCAGCCATTCAAGAGAACTGCTGTCCCCTGGTGAAAAACACAGGACTTGACTTGCTGGCTGACCCTCGTGTTTAATGTGTTTATTCATCATTTCTGCAGCTTCCTGGTGCTACAAAGCAGAAGAAGACCCAGACCACACAGCACAGGGGAAACTGCTTTTTCTGCGGCACGACAACAACAAGAACAACAACAGAAAAGTCGCTCATTTTTACAATCTTATACTGGGCAGAATATAATATACAGAATTATGTGCTTTTATCATTGTTTTAATTCCTAGATCACTACAGTACCTCAAAATCCTACGTAATATCTATATCCAGAAGGGATTACTCAGTGGTGCTTCTATGAGGGACACACAAATGGTCATCCACGGATCGTTCACGCAAAGCTCTTTTACCCCCAAACAGCACAAATATTTACTCGTCCCCAATATAAAATAGAGTAGCTGACCTGGAGAGTGGGCACCCTCTCTGTATCTGGTTACAGAGAGACATTTCTCAACTCTCTATTTCCAGTTATTGTAACTAAGTCCAGAGAAGCACTGATATTAAAATTAAAAGAATTGAAGAAAAAAAAATAGAAATGTCAGCAGTTCGATTGTTTGTTTCTGAAAGTAACACCGAGCATGATAATGTCATGATACCAAGAGGACACAGGAAGACCAAAAAACAGGCTCTCCCAGAATCTCGTAGTGCTGCCCGTACATCCTCAGTGGACCTACATCTGCAAAAGGACCAGGAAGGAGGCTGAGATTACCGGTCCATCGAAGATGCACCCTATACGTTTCACACACAGCCACAACCATAAGTATATCTTTTGCCCTATCATAGGAAGTCATATCTGATTAACATCCCGCAGAATATAGAAGGAAACAGAACAAGTACTAAAAATTTGAGTTCTTTCTATAAATAGGATGTAAATAGTTTCCAAGATAACCTCTAAAATATGTGTAAAAATTCCCGTAGAACAAAATATTTTCCAAAAACCAATAAGATTGCTACATGGCTTTGATGGGCCTCTTGAATCACAATTCCACTAAGGAACCATAAAGTGCTAGTCCAATAAGTGACCTCGGAACCCGGCACTCGCATTGAAATGCTCGTCTGTCTGCGATGAGGGAAGTACAAAGTCATTTAAACAAGATACCCTAAAACACTTCATGAATGAGAATGTTATTGATAGCTGAGCTGATCCAATAGTGGATTTAGCAGCCAGTAAGCTGTCTGCTTAATGTCAGTGTGGCCACTTTAAAAGCAAGGCATGTCCAGGAGGCTGTACCACAGAGCAGCATCCCTAATGTAAACTGCTCCTATAAAAATATACAGCAACAGCGTCCAAATAAACACAGCGTAATGTGACAGAGCTCCCTCATCGCTCCTCAGCTTGTGGGCTGTTCATCTCTGCAATGGCCTGTCACTCCCCCATTCTATTCCGATCCTCTGAAAGGAGCAGCCGTGTCCATGAAAATCCCAAAATCTTTGGGCTTTTTGGGACCTCCACCTCTTTCCTCTCTCTTGGGCATAAGAGGACTCATTCAGACAGTCTCTGGTTTTCATAAAACACGAAACAACGGCACTCAGTTCATTGGAATGGGAGCCCCTGAGTTTCCAGTAAAGAGTGACATGCTGAAACGTGTCTAAAGCGTCTTCCTCGCAGAGACACTCGCCCGGAATTACATTCCAGAACCTGTCTGTCTCCATTTCCTTTCATAAGCATGCAGTATCACATCTCCTGTACATTGATTCTCATGCAGTCTCTTTACCCCACGAAGATATCCAAACAGCAAGGACTATACAGTGCCCCTTGTGCCCAATCCTAGAGCTGCAGTTCGATTTATGCAGCACAAGGAAGGTTTTAAGACTAGAACATTTTGAGCATTATGCTTCCTTTTACATTGCAAACACTGTCTTTTGCAGGATATGATTGCAAAAAGAATCCACTGCACAAATAATATTTCCTGGAGAGTCGTTTTTTAAAGCTTTAATAAAATACTCATGGTTAAACTGAATTAATACCAACTTTTAATATACCAGGTAGCAAATAACCCATAGAATAACTATCTTAAAAAGTAGCACTTCACAGAATCACTGGCAAAACTATATATATATAAAATTAAATTACTTGCTGTACAGCCTCCATCTTAAAAACTGTAATCCAGCAACAAGGTCTCTGTTGCCTGACTGTTTATTTTATGAGACAAGACAGTAACAGTAAATTAAATACATAACTCCCTACAATAAAAGCTCTTTCATTCATGTTGTGTTTAACACAGATGAATGAACACATAACGCGGCTGAGGGTGTTTCTGCTTAGGAACACGCTGGATCCCCACATCAAATTCACAAAAAAAATGGAAAAGCTCAGAATTCCCCACTTAAATGAAACTCCAGGCTTTCAAATATCAAGAGATCTTTATGTGCTTTATAGCCCTGCCTTTACATGCTGGTTAATATCATACTGACAGCGAAGAAACTGACGGATTCATGCAATGAGAAGTGTAATCTGCAGACAATTTAAGGTAACTAAGCAATTCCAGAAAACTTTAACCTTTACCTTAAGTGTACTCTCTACGGTCGACTGAGCACATGTGGTCTAGCCAGCACAGAAACATTAAAGAATTAAACAATTAAACTACGTGTTGCATTACTAATTCCTACCTTAACAATAACTGACACCAGCAATGACTTTATAATGAGTATCCCCACACTAAGACTAATATTAATTATACATATTTAAGAAATAGCTATCAAGGATTTTGCCCTGCCAGCTAATTAATGGCAATGCATCATTAAATCTTACGAATCATTTGGGAAGATAGTAAACGCTGTTGACCTGCGGACAGCTATCAATGAGGGATACGTCAATCGGGGCAAATAAGAGGCGCCCAAAACACTGCGTGCAGCTAGATCGTATGAAGACATGGCAATGATAAAAAGGTAGGGTGCTCACCGATGAAAGAGATGGCTTCGGGAAAGAACTGAGAGAGGTTTTGACTCCAGTGGTCGGAGATGGGGATCTGCTTGTACTTGAAATCGCCGTCGTGTTCAAACATGTTGGGAAGATTGGGCGTCACATTCAGGATGTACTTGATGTTGTACTTGCCCAAGATGTCCAGGTTGGCGGAGTCCTTGGCACAGCCCAGGTACAGGTATGGAAGGATCTGGACGGGGAAGGCTGGCTGGTTGCTGGGCAACGGGCTCCCTTCCGACTCGGTGGCGCTGCCGGGTTCCCGGTCGGACTCCCCGTCGGAGCAGTCCGAGTTGATGCGCAGCCCACCCAGGCCCAGCACAGAGGCTGGGGGTGAGCTGCTGGGGCAGGAAGTGTCCAGGCTGGTCTCGCAGTGCTCAGGGTAATCCGTCTGGAACTTGTTGAACCCCCCTGGAAAAATGGAAATGATACCCGGTCCTTTTTAATAACAATAACAACAACAGTAATAATAACAATATTAATAAAAAAAAAAATAATAATAATAGTCATTATTGTTGTTGTTATTATTATTATTATTATTATCATTATCATCATCATTATCATTATTAGTAGTAGTATTTCAAAATACTAACAATTTCATAATAATAATGTCAATACAAGAATAACGTGAAAATTAAAAATAGGAATAGCAACAAACAAACAGGTAGCAGAAGTAGTGGATGAACTCATAGGAAAACTTATACGACTCATCAATTCATTTCAAACGGATTTTTGGAGAGCTGAGGTCATCTGTACACAACAGTCTGCTGCTACACGTACTGTTACACTGTGGCTACTATTTGCAAACCAACAGCCATATTTGTGAGCGATGTAAACGACCTCGGAAAACCCTTTAAAACCACTTCAACATGATTTTGTAAATATCCCCCGAATATTCGTGATGCGGTAAAACGACGACACTGAAATACAAATTAATATGATAATAAAGTCGTTATTTTAATATTTCGGCACGTTTTTTTATTATTTACACGGGAGCTGTATTGTACAGTTTCGGTTGTATTCGTATTGTTTGACCTTAGGTGTGTTATTTTACATAACACATAATAAGCTGCATAATCCTTCATCAGTTTCCAAGTTCCGTATCATTATCATATAACCTTTGACAGTACAGTCAATGTCTGTTATTGCCAGTTCCCTAAGGGTCTGTAACTTAACCACTAAATAGCATGCGTATTCAGCAATCAATTCAGCAAAATATCGTACTATCTAATTTATATAAGTACTTAAAGAATATAGTAATGAATATAATATAACAAAGTATTATCAGAAACAGAATGAAAGCACAGTGCGGTAATGATATGCCTTTTTTCTTTTTGTGAATGACAGTCATTTCGGGATATACCATGTAAATACAGCACGATCACATGACGCGGATATAATTACTAAAAGCCACAATGAACAGTCTGTTCCCGATGCTCGCTATTTGTTTAAGAGCGTGTTTCACAGGTGAGCCGCCGTTTCCCTTCCTGTTCATTCATGAAATCGTCGCCTTTTACCACCCAGACAACATGGCGCAGCCATTTTGGACATTTAATTGAACACATCTTGAGCTCCTTCGCATTCTTTCATAAATTTTTTAAATTGCAAAAACCTACTGCATGCACTATATTACACTTGCAATAAGTGATAGAAAACAGACGAGCCTTTGGTTTTAATAACTCGCAGTTTCCTTTGTGACATTGTTACTCTTTCGTCGTAATTCGGCGAATACTGTAAGCAATAATAAATGATCAATGTGGAGGCGAGCACCACGCTGCGACCGTCCCTTGGGGGGCCATGCTTCGTGTTTTTGCTCTATTTCTTATCCCAAAACAACAACATTTGCTTAGCGTTCAATGCGAGCTGTCACTGAATATAAAGCAAAAACGTATATTTCTCCTTTGCCAGCCGACCTTGTTATCCGAAAATCCAAATGCACATCTACAAGTCTAGCTATATAGTTACGTCTGAGTACAAGTAGGAAAAAGTCAAGCAGCCAAGCAATTAAATCGAGACTAAAAGCTCCTTATTAATCTACCAAAGCAAAAGAAAAAAAAATCTTTCCATAAACACTGTATATATAATAACTGTACTCGGGTTGGAGGATTGAGCGCATTGCTCACTTTTGGAGTAGAGTAAATAGCGCTTTTGGAAATCAATAATGTTAATAGCCATTGTGACTAATTAACTGGACATTAACACCGACTTTGTATCCGTCACAGAACATTATTTAATGCCAAATTGAAGTATGCCTGAATGTTGCTGAAACTAGTTTTTATCTGATTTGTGTTTTGTAAACTGCTGAAATGTGTTTTAATAAAACACCAACACAAATGTCGAGTCGCTCGAACTTTGATGTCTATGATGAAGCGGGAAAGGGGATTTTAATAATGGCAATTTCTAATCCTGGGCTGCCGTGGACCTACGCTGGACCTCCGTCCGCATGCGAGATAATGAATGGGTTTTATTTTAGCAGCAGATCCGAGATCGGAAAGTTATCGCACCCGAAATCAGACAGCCGGGAATATGCGTACCTTCCAGGTAAAAAGCCTTACAGCTGTCGTCCCGGAGCTTCAGGAGGAGAAGCCCAAGGACCGAAGTGGGGGCTCCGCTCTCCTGACAGTCCGAAGTGGCCTCGTCGTACAGAAGCACGGTGTCCGTCTTGCATCGCTTCAAGAACTTCTCCTTATCCTCGTTATTGGGGATGATGGACTTGATGGGCAGATTGCCCTTCTTGAGTCTCCGGAGCATCAGTCCTGGGATCGCTAAATTGATGGCCGTCTCTATATGAGACGATTCAAAAAGCTCATGCGATCTGCAGTCCAGCAGGAGCAGGGAGCTCCCGCCGGATTCCAGTTCATACTGCAGCCATTCCGCACTTTTGCTCGGCATCACCATATTCATGTCCCGGGAACCGCTCCAAAGATTATTTTTCATGAGTAAAACGTACTACGACTGTGTATGCAAACAAACGAGAAAACCTCCAAAAAAGCTTTAAAACTGCACTTCAGCAGAAGATCCACATTTCATGTGGTGGTCGCTCTCCCGTAATCTATTAAATGGTGTGATGCTTGTGAGGACGATCACGACGCTGAGATCTTGCAGAAAAAAAACACATGAAAAATGTTTCTCTTGCTTCTCTTGAACTTGGAAGATGCGATCTTACACTACGGATGTCCATGCGATGTAGCAGTCAGCCCAGTGCAAATCCTCACGCTTCCTTCAACAGAATAACATTACACGTGATTAAATCGACATTTTCCATTTTCTGGTATAAATCATCATTTCGGCTTGTATGCCAGCGAGTCTGCCTCCCTCCTGTTTGTCATTTCCTGCAACTACACCGTGACAGTCCGAATTAAAAGGGTTTTTGCAGGGCTGCCGTGTGACGGGAGAAGGAGGAGTTTTTGGCTGTAGGATTTAAAGACGCAGTCAATGGCTCTGCTGCCCAGTGTGCTCCGGATAACTTGTTGCCAAACGTGAACCAAACTGTAGCGGAGTGTTTTGTTTCAAAACATTTATTTGCCTAAAGCAAGGTCTTTCTGTGTCAATATTATTATCAGCGGAAGTCCAAATTATTTGCCCAAACATTAGGCAATGTAACTGTTAGATAATGTATACAGCGATTATACATGCATGCACACCAATGCGGCCATTCGCATTGCCCATGGTGTGTGGAAATCAGTTCATTGAAAACCCTACATACAAATATTCGAAACACGAACATTGTTTGACTTATGTCCTGAAGTTAACTGGTGAAACTGTAGCTTTAAGCAATTTAATATGTCACGGCAAATTCCGTTCATTTGTTTCTTTTCTTTTTTCCTTTTTGGCTGTTGAAAGATTAATTAAACTTCGTTTAGCCGCATGGTCGTTTTAATGCGGAATGACCTAAACTGATCTCACTGAATTTGTATTAAAAGCACTAATCGGAAAGTTTTCCCCCCCCCGGTAATAGTATTTTAATCAAAGTAATGGTGCGCTTTTTTAACAATAGTTAGGTTTATATACGCCTCCATTTTCCCTGAATAATAACGTAGGCTACTGGGCAGTAAAAGTACACAAGTCGGGCACCATTAAGTAATTATTAGGAAGACATCTCTGCGCAACATCATCTTGCAATGATGACCCGAAGACAATTTCTGCGTCTTCAAAAATTAATTTAAGGAAACAATAATAAAAAAAAAAACAATTAGCCAGGTGGGATTTCAACAAATTGATAGTTTCTCTATATTTTTATTTCTTTTTTTTTCTCAGATATAGCATCCTGTTTTTTTGTATGATTCTGTCTAAATCTGGCAACTCCATTACCTCACCCTGAAACTGAGTTTCTTTAAAAATACATGCGCTGTGTTGGAAATTAGGTTTGACATCTCTGATCATATCACTCCATCTCTGGTGTAGCACATTATGTACGAAAGTGAAAAATGTTTGATATTCAAAACATTACGCCAGTTTAGCCATCATTCAGGCCTGTTTTTAGTTTGTATTAATAATATATAAAATTCCAAATCATCTACTTGTTCATCCATCACTGTGTTAAACTGAAACATTCAGCTGTTGAAGTCAATGCTATCTTATGCTTAATTAAGTGGATACTGTAGCAGTTTTTGCTGCATTTGATATCATTGCTACACCCCATGCCCAGTTTGAAGTACTTTGCCTGATTCATATCTTTCAAAAATGTCTTTAAGGAAATGGTGAATATAATGACCTTAGAAGTCAGAAAGCAAGAGTGTAAGAGGAAGTGTGATTTCAAACGGCCAGCGTACAACGTTAGAAGTACATGAGGAATGGTGCTTCTGGTGCTCTGGCAGAGAGGAGGCCAGTACAGCTGATTTATACTCAGCTTTGCAGAGAAAGAAATGGAGGCATGTTTCATTTGAAAACAGCTTTGCAACAAGAGATAGGAGGGTCCTCTGACCAGGAAGACAATGTCCTTTTATGCTACCAGATGAGTTATTTACTCCACACTGTGAACTCGGCTGCTCCTCTTCTTCTTATCCCAGATCCTCTTTGATTGCTCATTAATAAGCTGTTTACTGTCTATGTGGGTATGTTTCTCTTTGTCTCTGGCTAGCAGGAACACACCTGGTTATCAAGGCTATGGAGGTTTTTAAATTCTTCCATTAAAGTATCGTAAACAAGAATTATAGGTGAGTGGAGGTGAAACACCGTGGACTGCCTTCATGGGATCAAAGACATTTGTGGTCATCTTTGCTGTTACGTAAAAACCAGTTATGCCCTACATGAGTGGGAATTTCTGGAAAATCCCCTCCACAATGAATACAGTTTAATACAGGCGACATAACCCCCATGATTAAACATCTACACATAAAAAACAGGAGACTCAGTAAGACAGCTGGAAAATAAGTAGCTTTATCATCTTCTTTCTGGATAACTTGTTCTGATCGGCCTCAGATCTTTGAGTTCCTACTTTGTCCGCGGCTCGTCTATTAGGAGTTTGCATGTTCTCCTGAAGTTCACCTGGATTTCTTCCAGATGTGCCAGTGTCCTCCTATAACCCTAAAATATGCCGCTTAGGTGAATCAGTGACTCCTGATTGCCCTCGGCATGTGTCTACATGACGGGCGACATTTGCATGTGTGAACTGGCTGTGATGGACGGCGGCCTGGCCAGCGTTTACTCAGCCTTCTAAAGACACACTTGGAATCTCAGAGGTAGGTGATGAAGGTCAAATAGAAGCATTTGTCCAGTAGCAGTGATCCCTCCCTGCATCGCTGATCTGTTTATGATGTTCTCACAAAAATCAACGCCTTTGAAACTATATCATACTTGGCTGTATAGAACTATTTTAGTAGCTGATGATGTCATGGGAACTGTAATGTATGTGTTGATAAACACTTAAAAAAAAATCCATATCCTGTTATGTATGTAAACAGGAGGACTTCCCGGAAATGTCAGTATAAAATAAAAGTGAGCAGCTGAGTTATATAAAGGTAACTAGGTGGAACCATTAAAGGGAGATGAAATCTATCCGTTGGGGTGGTTGATCCATTACTGACTACTTTGTATCATTACAGGGGGAGAGACCGCAGTTGGGGGG
>JABFDZ020000131.1:7171729-7187729 GCA_019775955.2 Pollimyrus isidori
GGGGGGGCATGGGGCCTGGTTGTGCCCCATGAATGTGATGTTTGTGCAGAGGGATCCGAAAGGGTAAGTGATGAGAGCAGATATCATATTTGGCAGAGCTGGCTGGCTGCCCCACTGCCAGATGTGAGAGCTTGTTAACGAAACCCAGTTTGCTGCTCCTCCCCCCTTAGTCTCTCTCTCTCTCTCTCTCTCTCTCTCTCTCTGTTCTCTGCCCTTGGCCCGGCCGCGGAGAGGGAACACAAAAGGCATGCTTTTCACTGCAGACTCCTCGAGATATGAGCCTGTTTCAGAGTAAAAGGCTCAAGGACTCTACAGCTTTTGCTTCATGCAGCTCTGAAGGTGCCCTGCTTCAAGAACCCAGCTGCTGGCCTTTCGGATTCTGGGGTAGATCGAGCAACAGTCAACTTACAACTTATCTGTTCAGCAAAAGCATATATCCAAAGCAACATGTAACTGAATGCAGGGTCAGACAGCAGCCTAACCCACTGAGCGTCACGCAAAAGCATGTCCCATGTTAGGCCGAGTGACACTTTTTTTGAAAGCCGCACACAGAAAGGCAGAGATTCCATGGAAATGCCTTGATTTTGGCCCAACAGGGCACGAGGTTAAGCAGTGTATCACATAGAGGGAGAGCACAGGTCGACTAATGCTCTCCTCGCTGTGTTAGCTGAAGACAACCTCGGGAGATAAGATGCAGGAGGCCTGAAGCAAGCGGAGGTGTCGTTAGCTGGCCCTGAAGTGGAGGGTAGCAGATCCGGCAGGGTTCCCCACGGATCGTCGGTCCGCCTTTGCAGCCGGGAGGGGGGGGTTTCGCCAGCTCCTCCCCCCCTCAGACGGCATTTCCTGAAGCTCTTCATCAGCCAGCCGCTTTTTGGCCCCCAGATAATAAAATCACTCCCGTAATACCCATCCTTTCACACTCAAGCATTTCTTCGTTAAGTTTATTCTTAGTCCTGTTATTTTTCACATGGACACGTAGACGCAGTCCTGCCTTCAACAAAGGAACGACTTCTATAGGTGGACTTCCATAGCTTCGGAAAAAGAGGCATGTGTGTCTAAAACTCAAACACCACGCATATTGCGAGCTGTGCTGCAGTCTTCCTGCTTGATTATTAAATCAAAGATTTGTTTAAATGTGTGAAAAACAAGGGTTTATTATGGAGGAGATGGTAGAGAATCATAAGGGTCAATCACACCACACATTTTTTTTGTCAGAAACAAAATTGATGAATAGGTAAGTGATTATTGTAATAGGGCTGCATTTCGAATGCCACTCAGTCAAGTCGTTATCGAAGCATTTACGAAATTTTCCTGAAAATGGGTGACGTGAGTACAGTCTACGAAGATGACAAGATATTAAGGCATCAGATTTTGGGAAACTGATGCGGTATTTACAGCAAAATGAACATCAAAAACAAAATCTCTTGACAACATTCAGAACATATGTGCAAATACGTCGTAAGTACAAATAGGCAGGTTATATAAGACCGTTCAGTCACTTCCAAGTTAAACAGTCAGATAGAGCGAGCCTGCGAAGACATTCCTGTCAGTTTGCCCGGAAAGCGGTCCCATTTTCACAACACACAAACCCCCACGTTGGGGCAGAATATTCCTTAATCTCCATCACTTTTCACCCACTCTAATGAAAGTCAAAACCATCATAATTGCACTAAAACAGTACATTCCTTACAAACAGAGTGAAGTACAAAGTAAGGGCCATTTTCCCAGCCATGTGAGAGGATAATAATTCTCCATTTCTGCACAGACAGCGCACCCCGGGGGCGTTTAAAATAAGGGTTAATTAAGAACTCACATAAACACGCTCATTTCCTCAGCTCACATCCAGGGAAGTTTTTTCTCTCTTTCTTTCTTGTTCATTCTTCCTCGCTCACTCTCTCTCTTCCTCACTTGTTCTTCATTCACTCTCTCACTCTCTTCCTTGCTCATTCTACTACATTCCCTCTTCCTTACACGTTCTTCCTCGTTCACTCTCTTTTGTTAAGAGGACATCCAAGCTGTCCATCCATGCATTTTTCACATTATCTATCCATCCATTATTATCTACTGATTGTTATGCATTGTTTATTATCACTTTATGCATTTCAGCCACATTGCATATGAACCCTGGTGTCCAGCCCCTGTATTTCACAGTGACCTGCGCTTTGCACTTTAAGTTGTGCGAACCCCCCTTGCTGTTTGTATGTTGTACAGGGGAATGTTATCCAGTGCCACTATATATCTGTACATGGGTAATATGATAATAAAGTCCAGTTGACTTAACTGGATTATGTTCTTATTATATAAGATTCTAACAGGTCTTCATGCTGTTCAGCCAAATGGGTGGAAATTAGCGGGAGAACATTTAAAAAAAAATTGAGGAAGCGCTTCTTTACACAGCGTGTAGTTAGAGTATGGAACGGTCTTCCTGTTAGTGTAGTGGAAGCTAAAACCCTGGGATCCTTTAAATCAGAGCTAGATAAGATTTTAACAACTCTGAGCTATTAGTTAAGTTCTCCCCAAACAAGCTTGATGGGCCGAATGGCCTCCTCTCCTTTGTAAATTTCTTATGTTCTTATGTTCTAAATCGCTGAAGATGAAAGGCATGGATCGCCAACGTGACCCATAGGTTACGTATTTAAATGCAGTACCATGGTAAAAATTGCATTTTGATCAAAATGTCCATCAAAATTCACCACGCTCTTAAGCCCAGGTCAGAGGGCCTCTGACACAGCAAATACCCATAACTCCATTTCAAATCAGACATGCAGTGTGTGCACAGCTCATCCCCTTACTCTGCCCACGACGTTAGGCCCCCGCCCCCCTGTGTGAGACTGAGGCAGGGCGTCGTGACGCTAGCAAGGCCCTGCTGGGCTCACGGGGCCGCAGAAGAATGCGTTCAGCACAGCCATGCATCTAAAGCTGCAGCAGCTGCTGTGGGTGTGGGAGGGGGCGGGGAGCCCAGGAATTGGGGTGGGGGCCTATCTGGCGGGGGGGCGGGGTGTATCCACCTGCAAGCACAAGTCAAATAGTGAGGTCAAGTAAGGCTGCATCATAATCTCAGCCGTGGACGGTACGCGATTCCCCTCGGCAAAACATGGCTGCCCTCAACAAAAGGCATCTCTCCTCGGCAAAATGAAACAATTTGACCAGGTTGTGGTTTGTTACGTTGGTGATCATCAGTGGTGAAAGAGGGCACTCAGATCCTCGAAAGGGCAATGATTTGGGCAAAGGGGCTGGTGCTCACGCACCTCTGGCCATCCTACACATGTCCTGGGGGGGCGGGGGAAAACAGGCTAACAGTAAGAGGAGTTGTGAATTTCTGCCATGAACACCAAGTTAGATGTGGGCCATTTAGATTATGTTTGATTAGCAGCATGGGTATATGGAGACGCACCACGTTGTGAGCCGGGGTCTGGCCGCACCCCCAAACCAAACCGGACCTCCAGAGGAGCCAGCGTGGGCAGCAAAGGCTCTGGCCACCCTGCATCCTGTGGCCTTCAGGGGGAGGGAGCAGCCGAGTGCCGTGGCTGCTGCAGCCTGTCGAAAAGCCTGTCGGCAAACCTTTGGATCTGAGAATCTGATCACATAAACAGCGTTTTCATCCACTGTGACTAATGCAGCTAGTTCTTACTATAGATGTTATTTGGTCATATAGCTGCATGCATCTAGTTAGACATAGTTACTCAGAAGCATTTTCAGGCTCACTGATCTGAGACATACAGTAACGACCCTCAGATCCGACCCAGAAACCCTCTATTTATCCGCCCAGCTTCCTGCTGGTTGGACATCGCAGCCACCCCACTAAATGTGGAGTATTACCCAGAAATCTGCAAGGGGGAAAGGAGCCAGGAAAAGGAGTAAGGAAAAAGTCGCTGCATGTGCTCCGTGAATTGAGCGTGTGTGCGTGTGCTTTTTCAAGCTAACCATAATTACAGATATAAAGTCACTATTTAAATTTAGATACATTTTGTTTCTGGATTTTTAGGTTACGTCTTTAAATAGCCTCAAACGATACGCTCTTCAATTACGGGTGAACTTTGCCAGAGCGGGAGCGTTTTATGGCCATATGGAGCATCTACTCACTTTCCCGCCTGCCTGCCCGCTGACTCGGGTTTCGATGTCGGGGTTTAAATCACAAGGTTTACAGCCAGGTAGCGTGGTGTGCAGCCGAAAGAGGCGAGCTCCTATCCTACAGTCACGAGCATCTTCGATACTGTTGGGGTGGGTCGTTAGGGACGAAAGGCAGAGCAGCAGATATGGGCTCTCAGTCCCACTTTGCACTGGGGGCCACGAGCAGGATGTCGGCTCCAAGTTATCAGGGACATGGTGACACACAGCATGACAACATTTGACTGATTACAACCTTAAGACAGAGGAGAAAGTATGAATGTTCCATGCAGATCCTGCTCTTGTCTGATACACAGTCAGACAGGTACAATAATCATATCAGACACCCCTCGAGGAGGGTGTGGGCCAGACCGATCAGAGTGGGTGTCGAAAGTGGCCTGAGAACTGGCTTGGAGTCTCAGCTAATCACAAAGCCTGCACTCACTCAAGGGGGCAGGTGCATGAACAGGAAATCAAGCAAGGTCTTCACCAGCCGCCAAGAGTAAGAGTGAATATGGGGGAGATACCTAGGATGCCATTATGGGAGTGATAAATATACAGCGCCGGGTCAAATCTTGTTATTGAAATAATATTGGTATACCAAATATAAAGGTAACCGCATTAATATACCCAGGGCGTTACTGGTGGTGATGCAGGGTCGCAGCAGGTCATAATGGTCTCACAGCTCCATGGTAAGGAGTCTGAATCCCACCATGTCTGTGTGGAGCTTGCATGTTCTCCCCGCGTACGTGCTGCATTCCTCTGCACGCTCAGGTCCAAAGACGTGCAGTCAACAGACCCAGTGCCTGCGAATTCCCCAAGTGTACATTGACATCCTACCCAGGGCGTCGCCCTGTTTAGCTTCCTTAGACGCTTCCCATTTATGCTATGGACGATAGATGGAAATGCAAATAAGTAAATCAGTTAAGTATGAATTACAACACACATTCCATCACCACCCACTAGTCTTACTCAGAGAGATGTGCCAGAAGCACCTAAAATGAGCCGACTGTAGTCGTGTACATACTCTGAAACACCCCTGAGCCAGCGCATGGGTGAGGGGAACAGCAGCGACTGGCCATGGGGCGATCGGCGGCGGCTGAGCCAGTGAGTCGGAAGAAATACATCCAGTTGTCTGCGCCAGGGACAGGACACGCAGCGGCGAACTCTCTCCCAGTCCTGCGGGCCTCACTTAGGCTTTACAAACCAGTTTAAGCCCCCCATACCCACAGCACACTCACCAGACACCACTATCAAATGCAAGGGTTAAAGAGCATTTGTTATTATAGTCAGGCTTTACGGCAAACCCCCCGTCCCCCTCGTCAAACTGGCAGCTCCTGGGTCCTGAGGCCCATTTTCAAAGAGGAGGGGGCAGTTGTTTTCTCTGTTAATGCTCTGGGCAGGCTCAAGCCCTCAGACAGGAAGAGGAGGGGGGCTGCCTGACTCAAGAATTCCGGTTTTATTTAATTCCCCCCCCTCCCCCGACACTCTGGTCCCGCTTAACAAACTCCGCACTCAAGAGCCAGGCAGCAATCTGCTCTCCGCCACTCCAAGGTGCTTGCAGCTCCCCCTAAAGACCTGTCTCTGCATACAAGAGCTGCGCAGAAAATCCAGTGACATCATCTGTCTGGCATGACTTAATCTTAATGACAACGCACTCCCCCCTCTTAAAAAACAAAAAAAAGGAAAAAAAACTTTGGCTGGATGTTTCTTTCTGGGATTTTAAGAGGCATTAACATTTTCAGGAGTGCTTGCGACTGTTAGCGATTAAAAGAGCTGGATAAACACTGCTGGAAAAAGAGGAAAGTTATTTTGCGAGAAGCAGAAAAAGAGTGGTGTAGCCAGACTGCGTCCTGACAGCGTGGCCCTTTCATCCTCCTCAATGCACCCCAACACGCCTTTCTGATGGAAGTGTGTCACTGGCAGGCAGCAACCTGCGCTATAGATGGCCAGCTCACAGCTACAAGGCCGAGGCAGATGGCCAAGTTCATCCCTCCATCCAGATCCAATATAAATACATAAGCTCTTCCAGCCTTCTTCTACACACTTATCCCTCAGCAACGGAGCCTGGTGTCTATCCCAGGCAGCATAGCGCTGGGCCCCACCCTGCCTTGGATGCCAGTACTACATAAATGTGATACAGTATTGGTGGCTGCTATCAAACAGCCCATATGATTTAAGCATGCCGAACAGGTCATGTGACCTAATGTGACCATAAGGTGTGTCATGATTTTGTGTGTAAAGCATTATGTAAGCCTGATGTCAGACAGCCAAAGCGCCTTGAGATGCTGGGCGTCAGACTCACTGAAGAGCAGAGAGCCTCTGAAAGGATAAAAACTGCACATTTGGTGCAGGTAAAGTGACTCTGTAATAGAAAAATCCAGAAAACGATAAGTAAAGGCAATTAAAGCACTTAATGTTTTATTATCAATGTCACAATTAAATTTACACAACACAAAAGCTTGAAAATGATTCCTAACACACAATTTTACACCTGAAACCTTACTGTTAAATTTCTGTTAACCCTACAGTTCCGTTACCCCCACACACGAAGGTCCATCAGGAAACACTGATGATGACGCTAGTAGCTTTTGCCCGTACCACAGTCCCAGGCTGCTCATCAAATCCAGCGGTTGGCACGGGACCAGCCCGAATTAGACCTAGCTGGGCTGAGCTGGGTTACTCTTGGGCAGAAGTCATCACTCTCAGTGCCCAACAGGTCACCCTGGTGCACATCCGGCAGCCTCTGGGATTTTTTGGATCAATTCCATCCAGTCCGGTGGGTCACCGAACCCCCTCGTGCAGGGCCTCAGCGCCACAACGCGGACTGGACAGAACTTTGGTGGTGGCGGGATGCTGAGATGACCGATTTGGTGGATGGGGAGTAGAGGGTCCCGCCTGGCCACTCGGATGTCCGGGGTTAGTCTCTCGGCAGGGTGATCCTGCGCTGGTTGTCAATACACTCCTTCAGCTTGTCTTCCGTCAGTGTCAGCCTCTGTTCCAAAATGGCCACTGTCTGCATTGGGGGGGGGGGGACACATAGGAAGGGGAAAAAAAAGAAGCATGAATGCGTCTATTTTAGTCCCCTAACAGATGTTCTGTTATCTGTGCGTACAATCCCGCTGATTATGAGGGCAGAATCGGGGCTCTGTCGCAGTTCGCCCAAGCCCATCACGTCATTTTCTATTTCAGATGCGTATAGAGGGGAAAAAGCCCCCAAGAAAGCCCCCTCTTTGTCAGCGACGGGGGGGCAGGCGGTGGGCCGTGCTCGCCAGCACCCGCAGTCATGTGTCAGGTCATGCCAGACTGAGCTCACTCAACCACCCCAACCCCACCCTACGTAACGCCTTTACATTTTCAGACTTTTTCAAACTGAGAATTAACGTTCAAAGCGCCGGGATTATGTACGCAGGCCATGTAACTGCAGACCTGCAGGACGATGGATAATGTACAACAGCTACCCGATGCACAGTGGCCCCGGACGTGCAGGGTCTCCAAGACTCCAGAACAGTCAACACCTTCAGCACATTTACTGATGGCACCTTACTTTCAAGGCCAAATGAAACAAATAGCGCTGTCCATGTTTTCCCGATGAAGCCCGTTAGGAATGATGCTGAGGTAGACTGACGTCACAACTTACACAGACTGTTGAACACCTGAAGATGTTTTTGTTTGGCGGCTGATTCATGAGAGGGGTGATTTTTGCCCTTGAAGGTGGTGTTAGAAGAAAAAGACAAAAACAAGAAGAGGGTAGTGGCCCAGTAAAAACCAAAAACAGGAAGTGCTTCAGGCCATGCGGCATCACTGCTGGCCCCCTGGACTGTTGGTGATTTCCGTTTCCAGCACATATTAGCTCAATGAAACAGCACAGATTTACCTGGTGCTGGGGAACAAGTGAGAGCAGCCTCTCTCACACGTCCCACTCAAAGGACACGTACAGGAAACAGGCCCAATCACCTGCTTGTGTACGCATCCCACACAAAGGGCACATACAACACACAGGCCCAATCACCTACTCGTGTACACATCCCACACAAGGGACATATACAGCAAACGAGCCCAATCAACCACTCGTGTACATGTCCCACTCAAAGAACATATACAGGAAACAGGCCAAATCACCTGCTTGTGTACACATCCCACTCAAAGGGCACATACAACACACAGGCCCAATGACCTGCTCGTGTACACGTTCCACTCTAAGAACATATACAACAAACAGGCCCAATCACCTGCTTGTGTACACGTCCCACACAAAGGGCACATACAACACACAGGCCCAATCACCTACTCGTGTAAACATTCCACATAAAGGGCACATACAGCAAACAAGCCCAATGACCTGCTCGTGTACACGTCCCACTCAAAGAACATATACAGCAAACGAGCCCAATCAGCCACTCGTGTACATGTCCCACTCAAAGGACACATACAGGAAACAGGCCCAATCACCTGCTTGTGTACACATCCCACTCAAAGGGCACATACAACAGACAGGCCCAATCACCTGCTCGTGTACACATCCCACACAAAGGGCACATACAACAGACAGGCCCAATCACCTGCTCGTGTACACGTCCCACTCAAAGAACATATACAACAGACAGGCCCAATCACCTCCACATGTACACATTACACACAAAGTACACAGACAGCAAAGGGGTCCAATCAGCCGCTGGTGTACACATCCCACTCAAAGGACACAGACAGCAAAGGGCCCAAACAGCCACACACGTACACGTCCTGCTTGAGGGAAAGAACCAGGAAACAGCTGGACGACGCCGCCATGCTGGTGATTCCGGAAAGAGTTGGGTCGAAAGGCCCTGCAAACACGCTGACCGAACGTTTCCAAGAAAAGAGGAAGAATCAAAGAAAGGGTATGTGGAAAAAACAGAGACGGAACAGGGCGAGGCCTGGCTTTGCTGATAGGACAACAGCTCAGAGTGACGGGTGCTTCCTGAGTGTATGTGTGTGAGAGCCTTGGTACGGCTAGCGAGCAAGGCCTAGACACAGACACACACACACACACACACACACACAGAAACACATTGACTGGGAGGAGCTAATGCTTAGTAAACAGCAGCTTAAAGTACAGGGGAAAACAATCACTGGGAAGCCAACAACTGCATTAGTGACGAATGGAACAGGGACACGTTCAGCATCTGACCCCACTTTAAGCCAAGAAGCTCCAAACCGACTGTTGCTTTCACATAAGATCTACCTGGCCAACAAATATCGGTACACTCAGAATAACAGGAAAACAGCACATGAAAGACGCTAGGTGTTCATGTGTCTATATTTGGAGAATGAAAATCAATAAAATCTATCTGAATTCTATTTCAAGGGGCTGCAGGTTTCGTTGTATCCTTCCCCTCATGGGTCACTTAGGCAGGGCTCCATTTCCATCACCCCCACCGGCATGCCGACAGGCTCTGGGCCGCCCCCGCGTGCGCTGGGCTGTTACCCGAACCCATTGGCGACCCCTTCAGCGCAGAGAGGACGGTAGCTAGCAAGCAGGCAGGCAGGCAGGCAAGACAGAGGTGGGCGGGTGGGCACACTGCCTGCCTGAAGAGAAGCCATTTCCTGAACGCATCCCGCCCCCAACCCCCTCCTCTTCTGGGGCCAAGAGTCAGAATAGGATAACATCTGCTGGCATTTCATGCGCTTTCACGTTTCCTTCCTCTGCGAGTTTGCGCTTTCAATCGATATGCGCCGCTTATCTCCCCATTCAGCGAGCGCTGAAAAGCCACTCTTCCTGACTGTGTAGGTCGCCCGACGTGACCCCTGCTTAGCCTCGCTTGTGTCTCCGGCAAGAGGACACGGGCAAAAGGCCGCCAAGGATTCTTCCAGAATGTCTAAAATCTTGGTGGTGGGGGGCTTTCCAGGGGATTCTGACCTCTTACAGACGATTCATGCGAGACATGGGTTCTAAATGGGGATTCTGAGAATCGGGAGGATCAACAGTTGCAGTATAAGACCCCACACCCAAATGGTGCCTCTAACTGCAGTTCTCAGGGCCTGAGCCCAGCATGACTCGAGTCCTCCTTTAATTTTTAAGACATCAGTCCAGAACGATTATCTGCAGTCCAGTTCCCCTTTCCCACAGCTAAACTAGGAGGAGCTGCAATAGCACTAATCAGAGGTGATCTTTGCAAGTGAATTCTGACCCATTGCAAAAGGGAAATAACTGGTAATTGAGCACATGGGACAGTCACAATGGTGATATTTTCCATCGAGAAGGCAGCGGATGTCACAGGGTGCTCCTGTTTTATGTGACTCAGACCCAGGTCTGTACCGAAAGGAGGCAGGTACCCTGCACTTCATCCCGCACTCGTCCTCTCCCACCCCCTCCTTAAAAGCCATGTCACGGGCTCATTAGGGCCCCGCTGGGCTTGGTGCCGTGTTATTCCAGTGCCGGTGGCGGTGCCAGCTGGCCCCCGCCAGTTGCGGTTTGGGTCCGACCCGTCCGCAGACGACGACAGGCGCTTGCCACCTCTGAGCTCACTGTAAATGGCAGGCAGGAACGTTTTTTATGACGGGTTTTCATCCATGTGCGTGTAGGCGGGGAGGGGGGGGGGGGGCTTTCTTATGCTCAAAAAAAAAGAAAAAATAGAAATGAATTACCCCCTCCCCAAATCCCCGTTTTGGGTTATGTTTAAGCTGGTTTCCCGTAGGTCAGGGGCGACGGTGCCTCCCAGCCCCGGAGTTGAGTAAATGCGGACAGGGAACCTAGTTTTTGAACAGAGACGAACCCCAGTCCTTATGGGGCACAGACATCACATGTAACCTGTCAGACACTCGACGAAACCAAACAAAATCATCCACGTATGTTTTTATACTGATTTTAAACTGTTTCACTGAATCAGTTAAACACCTTTTGATTGTTCAACTGCAATCCTTCCTGAGATCTAAACCAGCACCCTGGCTATGGGCGACTAACACCGCATGGGAAGTAGCGGACGACCGAAGCCACCCACACGGCCCCCATTATTAGTATAATGAGCCACTCATGGGCAGTTTTGATTTTTCATCTTGGTACAGCACTAAATAAAGACAAGGCGTGCCCTGGGGGCACCCTTTTGCTACCATTGGGTGACAGTAATGGACATACGAGCCAACCAATCAGCACAAAATGTGTGTGGGGAACATTCAGTCGAGCCAAAACAAATATAAAATCCGCCCTGGTCGACAGACGTGGGCAAACTCTCTAAAGGTCAGAGGGATGCTGGAAACGGACGCACCTCGCGGTGAGAGACGGGTCCGAATGGCCTGGCGATTCTGCCACGGCTGCCTCTGGTTGGTTCGCCACGAGGAGCGGGAAACACTGCTGGCATGTGCTTGAGGAGAGGCGCGCACTTGGAGTGTGCACATCTGAAAGGGCTTTTTGTCAGAGCGGGCCCATTAGCGGCCCCTTAACGTGCCCGTTAGTCGCCGCGGCGGTCTGTGGAGAACACTCCGCGAAGCAGCGCTACAAACACCCAGCCCTGGCAGCGCCCTCCCCTCCTCCAGCCAAACCTTTTTTCATATTTACGTTTAAAGCTTCATTTTTAATCCCTTCTTTAGTAATAGATGGCTTTCAGTTGAAAGCTAGCTAGGGCACCGTGAGCCTGCACGGTAAATTCAACCATGCTTTTTCAGTCGTTATAAAGGCAAGAGAAAGAAATAGAAAACCTGACTCCAGTGCTTAAAAAAGGCCTTATTAAAAGCTTTACCCCTAAATGCACTGGCGCTTTGGTTTGTGCATGAGACCCTCTTTTTTCACCATTAGAAATATGGCGGGAATGTCAGAAGGTCAACGGGGCCATCTGCCAATGGGGAACGTCGACATACCCCTCCCACTGGGAGCAGGGGGGCCTGGAGTAACACTAAAACAGTCCCGCGTGTCTGGAAAAACTCCATCAGACCTCCCCCCCGCCTGCCTCCCCACCCCCCAAGGTCAGAGCTCTCCAGCACATGCCTCTGGAGGTGTCCTGGGACAGTGGGACTTCCTCTGTAATGGAAACCATCTGCTCTGCCCGTAGCGTCGTCCAGCTCCAGTGCAGAAAACACACGGAGGCCCCTTCCCAGCACGGGATGGCGCAAGCCAGGCCTGCACGGGGGGAGGAGGGGCAGCCCACCACCATCTTTACCCCCTTGAAATGCCGCCAGTCCTGCCCGGAGAGCGGATGCCAGGCCTCAGTGCGGCTCTGTGTGGTCCAGACGGGAACGCGAGCCACATTAATGTTGGTTTTTCCCAATGGGTCCCACTGAGGCCTCAAGGCTGCACAGCGCCACCTGATGACTAATTTCCTCATTGTGAAGGAAAATAATGCTGTGATCCACAACCTAGCTAATGAGCACAGACTCTGGGGCTGACGGGGACCTGAAAGACGACTTAGCTGGTAATATTTAAGGAGATGTTGTTTCAGCCTCACCAAGCCACACAGGAGGCCTCACTACAGCACCGCATACATTAAACATTAGAGAGGAGACGAGGGAGCGATTAGTAACCAAGTGATCTTACTTCAAAGTGCTTCTCACCTCCGGCCCCTGAAAAAACCTGGGCTATACACACACAGACATACAAACAGGCAACTTTATGGGCAGCTAAAAGCTGACGTCCATGTGCGACCCATAGACCCCCTTATGGTAAATGGGCGATCACTGCGATCAGCTGCCGCATGGCGCCGGTAGGACCCGAACCCGGCGAAAGGGCATGCTGGCAGTTTATGCCGCAGTTCCTGCCATGGATGTCCAGAAGATTCAGAGGCGCCAAGATGCTGAAACAAGAAGCTGAACAAAATATGGCAAGTACCCCTCACCCCCGGCCCATCTTCCTCACGCACCCATCTGTCGCAAGTAAGAGGTGATCTGAAGAAGCCCACAGTGATCCAGATGCTGGTATGATAGAGACACCGGGGCTCTCTGTGCAGTGTATGAACACATCGAGCTAATTCACAATAGAGATCGACAGTATATCAGGTTGTATATATCGATGTCGGCCGACGTTAATTAAAAATCAAGACATAGGTCAATCTTGGACGATATTTAAACTGTAGTCTAGAGGTGTGAAGTTGCATCAGTGCAATATATCAATTATTAAGGTGGGGATTCACAAAATCCAACATCAGAATCAGCTATGCACGATTTATGGGAGCAAAATCCCACTTATACTACGACTTGCAGGTTACATGCTCTCAAACTCACGCTACAGGTAGATGTGCAAAGGAGTAGCGCCAGCATGCAAATTTACAAATCATAATAATGGGAGTGGAAGGTTTGCTAATATTTGTAAAAGAAGCGCTAACTGATTTGCATTTCCATGATGATCCTTGTCCTTTGATACTTTTGTCAAGCTTTGCTTTTTTGTATTCATAAAACAGTGGTTTTGGTAGCTATAGTAGCAAGACTCTGAGGTGGCCAACAGCTAAGTAAAAAGTAATGTTAGCCTTACAGATGCATGGCACATCAGTTAACATATCAGTAACGACCAATATTAATCAAAAATCAAGATAGCAGCATCCGTTTGATGTTTTAATCTCGGGCAATATTTAAACTTTACCAACATTCAAAGTCAGTAGCACCAGAGCACAAGACATAACTAAAATAATGAAGATGGCTGCATTGGACGATTTTCCACATTGGAAGACAAGGGACTTTGTCAGCTCCTTCACAACTAGACTAAGTACAGTCTCCCAAGTCAATACTATTTCTGTGTCATCTCACTGCATGGATTACGCAATATTGATATTGCTACACACAATAACAAAATCTTAAGGTTATCGGCATTAGTAATATTACACAAAATTATATCCTTTATCTTTAATCGGCCAAAATTTCCACACTGGCGAACCACCAATGAATGCTTTTTCCTACAAGCGGTCTTCCTTAGACTTGACTGCCCAGCCCTGCACTCCGAACATGGGGGGCCACCTGGAAATATGATCTCCGGCTTTCAACATGAAATGGCATTCCCTGTCGGAAAAACGGCCAACAGCTGGAAACCCAGCTGACTCCAGCACCTATCGGAATTAATTAATGAAAGGATGGAGATAGTAATTAAACCAAAAGCCTGATCTATTAATAATTCAGCAGAAACCTGGAGCCTCCAACATTCATATTTCAGGTAGCAGACAGCAAGAGCAGCTCCACATGCCGTTTTCCAATGTTATGAGCTCAGCTAGACGTCTGCAGAGAACCTGACTGCGTGGTCTCTTCCCTTAACCCCCTAAAAGCCTCACATATTTACAGTGACGGGGGGCCAGGTGTGCTCTACCCCTGCCGTCGGGGCTATTATAAGCAGCATCGTGCTCGGATTTGAGGCTGGCCACTTTTCGGATGATATACAAACAAACATGGCACTCCGGTTATAGCTCTGATCCAGACGCTTCACTCTTTCACACCCTAGCAGGGGCGCTGACGCAGCAGGCCCACAGGGGGCGCTGTGTCCATGCCGCAGATCTCATTGGCTGCAATTACAGCATTTTCTAGCCCTGAGGAGTTGGGGGGGGGGTCATCATTGGGATTGTTGATACTGACCTTCTAGCGAAGACTGAGGACACCAGCACCGATTTAGCACAAAAGTGCAGTCACACAGATAAATGTCAAAGTAGAAATCTGCAGAATTACCATGACCTTCTACGTCTCACCTTCTCTAATTAGACATTGGTGAATTCATAGACATCAACATTCACACCTTCGGCTGACCACGCCGTCGATCCAGTTGATGGGTCTACACGACGCTCACCTCTGCATAAACTCCCTCAAGGCTGACTTTATAAACTTAATCCCTCCAATATCTCCAGAGCAATGCTGCATGAGCTATGTTCTCCAATGGCTGGAGTTCACAGCAAGCCGAAACTCTTAGCACAGAAGGGTGTCAAGGGATTGGCAACATTTCACCACCCCTGAAGGTGGTGGATGTCCCTCTGCACCGGGCTGTCCGATTTGCTCATCACTCAAAGCACATCTTACTTGCATGGCAAGCAAATCAACATTAAGCTGGCTTTGCCAACACAGGACACGGGTGAGAAACAGCGGGAACATTAAATCCACTGATGGATTAAGTAATGATTAACTATTTTGTAATTCACTTGCAAGTCCTGTCCTTGAAAACCAATGAAGTTAAAACCATTAAAAATATATTTAATATTTTTTAAAAGCTTTCACAGCTATGTTTCCATGCATTAAAATATGTACGATGTCCACCAATATGTTGCCGGATAGACATTGCATGTTTTTATCCAAAGCTGGACATTTTTTGAAGAAAAGTGTCAGACCCTGGAGCAACTGGGGTGAAGGGACTCGCTCAATGGTGACATCACTCTGCTGACCCAGGGATCTGAGCTGGCAACTTTTTGATCACAGGCATGGCGTCCCAACCCACTGGCCAACACACTGCACCCATACACTTTAGCGCTAGAATCTCTTATTCTTAAATGATCTCAAGGATTAGCCAAAAAGCTAAGTACAGGCTATTGGTGACTAGCTGGATCACAGCAGCCCAGCTGCTCCCTGCGCCCCCCCCTTGGCGTTTCCTTACGGCATTCGAGTGACAGTGAGTTATTCCCAGGCTCTCCCCCCAGCTGAAAAGAGGCGTGACCCAGTAGTCACCTGTGTGACACGTGGAAAATGTCTCCAAGCGTGAACTTGATGTCAACACAAAAAAGGAAAAGATGACTCGGGCAGCTTTTTACAAACACTAAATAATCCCTGCTGGTGAATATTATGCCTTTTCTTAGAAAATGTGTCAACTGACCAAAAATGATGTTATAATGTTCAAGTGCTGAAACAGGGGTTCATCAAATCGATTTATTACACGGCTCGCTGGAATGCTAGATTCTGATTGGTCAGTTGAGACATTTGCAGGTCCGTTATTTTCCGATAATGACCGCTCCAAAGTAATAATGCATAG
>JABFDZ020000131.1:7187829-7197832 GCA_019775955.2 Pollimyrus isidori
TCGCGTCGGGTCCTGATCACACTGTCGGGGCTTATTTCGCGATAACTACCGGCTGCCTGTACATTATCCCTTACGTAGACTCCTGATAAACACAGACACTGTTCTTTCAGAGCGTCTTCTCTCTGGGTCTTCAGGCATCTTATAATGTAATAGTATAGAGATTCCTCTAAATATGCTATCGCTCAGACATTAGTATAGTGATTTTTGTACAGGCATGTACTGATTTTCCAGTCATTATACTAAAATCTCTTAAGGACAGATGATATTCCTCACATCTTGATAATGGCACATGATTTATCCAGATAGATGGACAGAGCTGCGTTGTGGCCTTACATCTCTAGGGTACCGGGTTCGATTCTCTGCATTTGTTCAATAGCAGTGCTCAGGTTCCTAGTTTGCTTGCATCGTTAGCTCTAACGGGTTCGGCCATCTTCCTCTGACCCCTCTCGTTAACAAGATGTTCTCACAGAAATGCCACTGACTGGAAATTTTTTATTCCTCTCACCATTCTCTGTAAACTCCAGACCCAGGAACTTTATAGCTCAAACCAAATAACTTGCGCAAGTCTTAGAATCTCAGGTATTTCATTGAAATAAAAGAGGTACCATAACATATTAAAATAAATTACATTAAAATATATTATACTGTAGTACAATATTAATATAATAATTGTATGAATTATATTAAAGTACAATTTTGATATTGAAAGACTACATTTAGTAATGTACAAATATACAAATCTGAACATAAATCTGAAATCGAATGCTCAATTGAAATACTTTCAGAGTACTAATATGAGACATTTGTTGCAATTTGAGTCTCCTACCCTAAGTGATGTGCTGATCGATGCATATTGATCCAATACACTTTTAAGCTTGAAGCCTGAAGGAAATACAGTTACCGAAACAAGGCAGCAAGTGCCTTCAAAACCCACACAGGCAAGCCGAGATGAACTCTCTATACAGGTCGGTCAAATGTAAAGCAGGTTTGAAATAGTCATTCTAATTTGCGTTCACATGTTCAAGTTTCAAACATCTTTCACTCATATTCGACCTGCAGATAGCACTACATACATTAAAGCCATTTCTGCTCCTGTGTAGAATATAAAAGAAAAAAAACTGCGTGCTGAGTGACATTTTATCTACAAGAGGAAGGCACCAGACTACAGTGTGCTAACTGGTACCATTATCATCACAGAAAAGCAACTACAGAAAATACTGAAAATACCATGTAAAACCCCACAAGAGAGACAGATTGTGCCTGAATTAAAGTAAAGGACAAAGCTTTGCATTGGTGGCCCTGGAAGAAACCTGAAATGGACAGAACGTCTTCATGAGCCAAACACATACCCATAAGCTCTTGGGAACAGCCCATAAGCTTGTCAAAATCACTAAAAAAAAAAACATAGAAGATGCATGAATCTAATGTGAAGCAGGAATTGCAAGAGACTGAATCAGAGTTTCCATTTGCAGCTGTGTTCTGGCCCAGAGGACTCTGAATGGCTGAATGAACTATACAAACAGCGCATCTCTGTAAGCATAGATTTAACAAATCTGAGGATCTGTGTTCTCATGAACATGGTAACTGCTTAGCACAAAAATATCGACCTTTTCACAGCTTGGGCCGAACTGAACGTGAATAAGCACAAGCATTAAAATGTAATTCACATTTCATAAGCCCCATAAGCAACTGGGAGACGACGCATTTAAGAATCAGACAGATCCTCTGCTGAAGGCAGCTCCATCTGTGCGAGTACCTTAGTGACCTTCTAAACGATTCCAGCGTGTTTAACGTGTCCTTCTCATGGAGAGAACTTCCAGTGGCCACAGCTAAGGCATAGACTCTCCCAACTGTAGTGCATAGATTGTAATGGGGAGGACAGAGCGGATCAGATGATCTTTTATAAAGGAACAGACGAACATTTCCGCAATGTTATTCAGGACAAGAGATACTTGGGAAATAAACTACAACCTTTAAAAAGTTGTGAAGCATCTGAGGTACAACAGGAGTTTCTTTCAGATTTGATTCTGCTTCCTTAGACATTAACAACTGGCTTTGCATGTTTCTGTCATCCATAGTAACATTTAATCCAATGCACAGGGCGCTGTGTGGCTCTGTGGTTTAAGACTCTTTGGCTCTGATCAGAAGGTTACCGACTCAAATCCCAGGGCCAGCAAAATGATGTCACCATTGGGTCCCTGAACAAGGCCCTTAACCCCCATCTGCTCCAGGGACCGTCTGACCTTGCTTTCTCTAAAATATACATTGGATAAAAGTGTCAGCTAAACATCATAAATGTGAGATCAATGCATGAGGCAGGGCGGCTCCTGCTCACCTGGGTGAGCACAGTCAGCTGGCCCACAATGTGCTCCAGAGTGTTGGCCAGCGTGTGAGACACACCAGCCTCAGGCTGCGGGTGGCGCTCTGCATCTCTGGGGGTGTCCAAGGCCTGGCCCGAGCTCCTGGGGCACCCTCTTATGCCCGGACGTGGCCCCGGGTTCTCCGGGAGCCCAGCAGTGTCCGAGCGCTGTGGACAGGCAGCTCAATTTTAAAATTCGACTTGGTGACACAATGGAAAGACACACCTGAAGCAGGAGAAGGAGCCTGAAACGGACGAGGAGGGGGGGTGACCTCGGATCACATCGACAGGGGTACAAAGAGGGCATGGGGGAGGGCGGGGCTGACGGGGGCAGAGAGAGACCTCAGGCCAGACACTCCTTGCTGGCGCCCCTGATGGGAACATCTGACCAGCAGGTGTGCTCCGCATGCCAGACGGAGGGAGGTAAATATTTGCGGCGTGTTACCTGCCATGGCTTCCAGGTGGATCTCCGACACTGAAGGATCTCAGCGCAGCTCCAGCCAACCATAAGCTCAGTAGGACATGGCGGGAATGTTACTGCACTCACTGAGGGAGGGAGGGGCCTGATCAGCTCTCTATCATGCTGCCCCCCCCCCTCCCTCCCAGTCTGCTAAAAAGGCCAAGAATTTTCTAGACCCCATCTCCTAGCCCTAAATAGAACCCCACCCGTGACTGGGTCCATTAGACAACTCTCACAGTGTTCTCTTAAAGCATGCGGAGAAGGATCACGTCTGTCTTTCACAGAGTAACTGACTGACGGAGAATAGCGCCACCTTCGCTTACAGGCTGCGTGAGGGAGTTGAGAACATGGGACGTGATGAAGACGTGGAGTGGCCAGCGATTGGGGATCGGGGCCCTTCTGAGCACAGCCAGTGGATAATAAGACCACGCTGGTGACCTCCAAACCTCGACCCTCAGTGAGCTCTTCGGGGCTCACCTCCAAGCATCCCCCCCCGTATGCAACGCTTAGCGTGAATATTATATGCGAGTCCCCCCAGTTCAATTAGTCATCAGCCTGAGACCAACACCTTGTATGTTTCAGTTGGCCCTCTGGCCGTGGCAGGGAGGAGAAGCCTGCCAGATGGCGGCCTCACAGTAAACGGCCCGGCCCGTTCAAATATTGACACGCGGGGAGAGGTGCCCTGGCATGAACTTTGCACAGGAGGGGGCGACGCGGAGGACAGGGTGACAATGGGACCCAGGTCAGGGGGCGCATGGGCATGGATGAACCTGATTATAGTGTGATGCTGCCACATCTTTTCCACAGAGAGTTCGGAATTTTTTTGGGCACAGAACACGAAAAGCTACAAAAGATTCTAAGCTCAGTTTACCCCTTCATGTATCAGAATGTGTCACATGACATTTCTTTAAGTTATTGGGTATTTTCCTATTAAAACTAAGGGGGGGGGGGGTTCAGCGGAAAGACAGCTGCCAAACAGTCTCAATGTGATGACGGCACCCAGCGAGCTGCACTCTGGGTCATTTTGCTGGGGCTGACAGGTACGTCAGCACTGGACACATTATGGGAATCTCCGAGATGGGGGGGTGACGGGGTGGTGATGCCCCAAAACCTGCCCCTGCGCCCCCCCCCCCCCGCAGATTTTGCCATCCGAATGGCCTCACAGGGCAGTTAACAATCCCAGTGAGTCATCAGGACTGGAAAAACCAACAGCGGAAAAAATTCACCAGACTGTGGGTTTTGGATGGAGGGTTGGGGAGGTAGGGGGGGGGGGGGACACAGTAAAATTCCCACTGGTTTGATGGGCCGTCAGAGTGGTGCTGCCCACATGCGAGAGCACCCGTCACGCTCCTGGACACTATGAAAACACAGGATTACATATAGCACGCTGCACACCCCACAGGGGGCTGGGACTAACGGGCAGGTAACGTGCGCCAGTTAAAATAACACCACAGGTTCAACACTTCAACTCTGGCACGTGGTCACAAGAAGTCAACTTTCAACCATCGAATGGAAAAACTCAGCTACCGTCTGTCACAAGCACATCTAATGCTATCAAAGTGTAACTAATGACCGCCTGGTCAGTACAGGGGAAAAGCATACCTGAAGTGTGTCACGTTCACGACAAACGGCACTGAAAACCTTAATCCACTGGACACACGTCAACAGAAAGCTTTGTCTGTTTTTGGATAGCAAGGAAGAATCAGTAACTGCTACCACAGAGTGGAGACAAATACAAAGAGAGTTGCATGATGGGTAGAGAATCATACCAACCACAGTTCAATGTACAGGTGAGCCTCAGGGCCAGAATCCATGTTGGGGGAGAGGAAGGGGGATTACATCACATTCACTCCCAATGCATCAAAGACATGAGAGTCATGTATCTCGGCACCAAGTGACAGCTCCGTGGCAGCATATGCTAAGATGAGAAAACAGATGGTCCAGCAGCCGATAAGAATCATTCTGCCCCTGATTCTCACCAAGAACAGCACCATGTTACAAACACAGGCACACTGTGCCATGGAGTTACACCACAGTGAGGTGACCAGCAGCCTCAGTTAGATAGAGCATGGAACCTCCAAGGGTCTGCTATTCAAGAAGATTAAATTTGCAATGTGCTGAAAATTGTAGATAGAACCTGGGAAAAGCCCCAGCAAGAGAACACCACAAATATGAAGGCAAAGGTACTCTGGGGAGACAAGTTTGGGGAGTGGGGGTGCGAGGACTAGGGCCACCCAGAGATTAACCCAGCGACAGATGTGCTCTCTCAGCACCAGTGAGTGCTGCTCCAGTTGCCGTGTCAGGAAAGGTGGAGCAGAGAGCAGACCCTGCGTTTGGAACCTGCTCCCTTCGAGGACAGTACTGGGCTACTCCCAAACCGCTGCCCATTTGGATTTTAAGCATGTGCCATGTGACACTGCTCGACCAGACTTTTGAGTCATGTGACTGCTCATCTGTACCTTTGAATGCATGTTATGTGATTCTGATTCTGTTGTGTCATGGGACCCCGCATTCAGACCTGTGAATGGGTATTGTGATACTGCTCATCCAGACCGTGTCGTGTGACTCTGGTGAACACTCCCCTCACCACTGTCTTTTGATCTTTAAAGCGGTTTCTGTTCCGGTAAGACCAAAGACCCCCCTCCCCCAACGTCCTGCGTAGCAGGAAGGCGATCGAATGGACAGGTGCACTCACGGCGGAGGAGATCAGTGGCAGAAGCAGAGACAATGGGAGGAGGTGTGACACGGGTTGGGGGGGGGGCTGCTCACCCCCCTCCACCTGATACTCATGACGCATTTCTCAGCTGCTCCTGCAGAAAGCCCCCACCCTGCGGCCAAGAGATGGTGAAACCAGGCCCTTCAGCAAACAGCAAGGTTAGTGCTGGCTGCATGTGCAAGTGTAACACCCAAAACCCTGTGCGATGGCACGTTCTCAGCCAGCCATGCACCTCCTTCAGAGGCAACCCAGGGCTCCCACACACTCTTCCCTTCATATACACATGCATGAATGACAGAATCAGGTTGAAGGTAGCCGAGGCTGTGAGCTAAATACACACACACACACACACACACACACAGCTACAACAATTTTGCATACATAAGGCACACCTGAAGCTGTTTCTCGCGCAGCAATAGCAATCAAATAGCAATAATAAAAATAATAATAATAATAAAAACATTGCCAATCAAGCACCACAATAAAACGATAAACGAGTGGTGCATTTCTATTACCATTCCATTTATTTATCTGGCAGACAATTTTATCCTAAGAGACATACAACTGAGTGAAAAAGGGCCAGACAGCCGCTGGTGCAATTGCAGGTGAAGGGTCTTGCTCAGGGGCCCAATGGTGAAATCACTCTGCTGTCACAGGATTTCAACCAGTGATCTTTTGATCACAGGCACAGAGTCGGAACCAAAAACCGTTTCCAAGAACCTTAACTTAAACACTTAAAGAAATTATGAATCCCATTCCAATAAGCTCACTTCATTACAGACGAGTCTCCTCCTTACACAACATCAACGGAAGTGCCTGAAGAGCCCCTCCAGCCGTTGCGGTTTCACAGGCTAGTAAATACTCCTGCAATTTTCTCTAAGACCGGCCCAGAAAATCCAGTTTACTGAGAGAACTGCCTACAGTGTCAAGAACACATAGAGACATCCTCTGCAATAGCTATGCTAAGCGTCAGATGGTGTTATTGCGAATATCCGCGAGGCACTGATATGGATATTTCGGGAATAAATAAGCAGTGCCTAAATAAATTCAGTCATGCCTGAGCTCTGCGCAGCAGCAGCTGCCCTCCATGGGCGGACGTCACGCCATGCCCGTCTCTGCGCTCCAGCGGGAATGCACATGGCTCCACAGCTCCGCCCCGATCGGCCGACCAGCTAATCTTAGGATCAAACCCGGAGCCTGGGGTGTCATACATTTGTTCTACTTCATATCCATCCTGGCAGAAACTCATGATAAAATTAATTAAACTCCCTAATTACTGGTATAAGGCAGTCTGGAGGCAAAAGCATCAACTATATCTGCCAGAGGATATTCAAGGAGAGGCTGGAGAAGCTAAGATGTGGCCAAATGAGAAGGACTCCACCGGATAATCTGGCGTGTTTGGAAAAGGAATGGAAGGAAAGAAGGGCCCCGTCAGATAAGCCCAAAAAGGCGAGAGCTGCCACCTTCTATTCCCAAAACCCCAAGCGCTCACAGAAAGCTAGGAGGCTGTCGAGCTGCACGCTTCTGATCAGCAATCCTGTAGGCGCTGCGTCACCCACCCCGCCGGCCACCGCTGCTACCCACACAGATGGGCTTGTTTCCTCCTAGTGGCCCCGAGACTTTAACGAAGGACTGTGGGGCCAGCTAGCTGGGGCCGCACTCAAAAAAGTCACTTCCTGCCCCGTCGCATCAAATGTTTCAAACACTAGATAAATAGCAGAGCAGTGAGCACAGCCAGAAGATGGTAGCTGGCTAGCTGCTTAGCAGAAAATGCTGTTTCAGCATCTCTTAAATAAAGAGCAAGTTTATTTAATACTTTGTGTAGTGACTGTTTGCGGCCAATAGGGGGCCAAACCACAGGGGCCCATGCAAATGCATGGTTTGGGCAGTAGTAAAAACCACCACTGATTAATGGGAACCTGCAAGACAATGTGTGAACAGAGCAATAAACTAAAATGACACTGAGTTACTTTATCAGGTACACCTAGTTAGTACCAGATATGACCCACTTTTGCCATCAAAACCACTTCAAGGGTAGAGAAGTATCCTCTCTGCACGCCACCCTGAGCTGCTATTTTTGCACTGGTGCTCCTCCAGTTAAGAAGTCTGACCATCCTCATCTGACCTTTCTCATTAACAAGGTGTTTTCAGGCCCAGTAATGCCACTGGCTGGATGGTTTTGTGCATCACGACATCTAAGGGGAGTCACTGTTTCTGAGATGCTGGAACCGCAACGTCTGACACCAACAGTCACAAAATACACAGTCACTCCGATCACGCATCTTAGCCGTGCTAACGCTCAGCGAAATGGTGAGTGACCCCATCTGCATGCTTTATACGTTCAGCTGCAGGCACACGTCTTGCTGTTTGGAGAAACAAATCGCTTGTGCTTGTAACTAGATGCAGCTTATAAACTTGCCACTGAGGGCATGTAATTCTGTATGATGCCTGTATAAATTCATTCAATAAATCAGAGGTGACACGAACCAGCCACAGGAATCCAATAGAATCAAGTTTCAGAGTGACATGTAACAGTCCATGCGATAAAGCATGACACCCAAACGGTTCAGTAGCAGAGGCTTATAGCTGGCTTCTCGAAAACATTTCTTGCATGAAAATATTCTCAACTGTGAGCCAGACTCAAATTCCGACATTACACTATGATAAAATAACTACAGCCAGATATTACACAACAGTCACTTGGCAGCAGTATCTGCAAGCCATTCATAGAAGTAATGAGGCTAACTGGGCCATAAACGCCTGGATAAAGCGCATCTCTGAGCGGATGCGGCGTAAATACAGTGCGCTATCGACCCGCGTAACGGGAGAAGCTGGCAGGCCGGGGGCAGCCTCAGCGAGGCCACAAGAAACCTTGGCGGTGCCCTTGCTGATGTGAGTACCGCTGAAAGCAGACACCAGCAGCCTTGCCCTCCCCCCATGAGCTGCCCTTTGGGCGACATGATATCTGATGAGGGTTTTTAATATTTAACTGCCACTAATGGGTCGTTCCTCCAGCCACGCTCTCACCTAAACACTTGAGACTCGAGATGTTTTTGGGCAAGATGTACGAAAAGATGCCAACTTACTTGCTCAACCTTTTAAAAACATTTTAATGGCTTTTTAATTAGTTTAAAGCATAAATGAAGCCCTGGGCTTAAAATCAAGGGACACAGATAGACAGTGATCTCCATGTTTTGAAGTGGTTAATGGATTAATTACACGCATCACCACGAACTGGGGGTACTCTGCTGACATGCATTAGGCTCTGGAGAGCACGGTTTCAACAGGACAAAGCAAAATCGGTAGAATACGGAGCCCACACCTCCATCTCTCTTCTGCAATGCCCCCTAGTGGTGATAAGCTCCAGAAAAAAAACTGGAGCTCTCTCTGGGTTACCTTGAGATTATTCTGGACTGCTCTTCATTCCCACAACTCCCCACGAAAACCACCGGCAGCTAAGTACTGTCACTCTAAAAGCAGAGCACGCCTGGGACTCCGGCACGTCGTTTACTGTGACGTGTGACAACTCTAACTCCATACTGACCCATACACCCAGCAGGGGGAGACCGAAGCCCAACGCCGGAGACTCCACATTCCAGAGGTGAGGACATCCTGAACCTACAGCAGGGCTCATAACCAGGCCCTAGCCACACAGCCTCCCAAGCAGCCGGGACACAGCGTGGGGAGGCGCTGGCCAAAGCACCGCGCGCTCCAGCTGCGAAAAGCCCCGCAGCCCCAAAGAGCTGGCCTTCAACACCACTCTACTCCAGCTCATGCTGAGAAGCAGGAAGAGTCTGCAAATAAACGGCGGTCCAACTTCATGCTGATGTACTGGACCCGAAGCACCGCCGGCAGAGTAGTGTCCTCTGCCTCAGGAAGCCAGATATTATGTTAAAAAGGAACATTTTCAAAAAGTTCATTCAAGCAATTCACAACGCTCTGCCCCCTGGACAGATTTTTCAAAAGACACCATAGAGTCTGCCAAACACTATCGATAACCAACATCATTATTATATCTAACTACGGTCAAATACCAGTCTTTACAACTGCGTTGTGTACGAAATGTAACACATTATGACTAAATAGCAACATGCCACAATAACAAAATTACAGTGGTACCTCGGTTCTCGAACTTAATCCGTTCCGGACTCCGGATCGAATCCTAAAAAGTTTGAATTCTAATCAAATTTTTTTCATAAGAAATAATGGAAAACCAATTAATTGTTTCCCGGCCCCCCAAAAATACAGCCAAATATGTTTTTTAAGCATTTAAACACAAAATAAACAGGATAAAACAAGAATGGCTTCCAAAGCGATAAAGATCTTATCCTAAGCTTACCCCTGGCCCAATCTTCCGCTCCTTCCGTGTGCCACGCCCCCTCCTCAACCTTGTGTGGGATCCCCATGTGATCAGCTGTTTCTGGTTGTTGTCATTAGTCCTCCGTATTAAGTCCGTGTTTCAGTTTGT
>JABFDZ020000131.1:7212501-7241347 GCA_019775955.2 Pollimyrus isidori
CGTTTAACCGATAGTAATAATCGGTCAAAATTCATTCGGTCGGTTAACGGTTAATCGGTTAATATGAGCATCCCTATCTGAGAATAAAGATTAATCATCTTCCGTGGATCACCTTGGGCCTTGGATGCATGTCTACCCCTCTAGGGTCTCATCCCACCTAATGGAATTGATTTGGGTTTTTTTTTAAATTTCAGATACAAATCAGATACAATCTTATTTTTCATTTAAATCCAATGGGGGAAGAAGGGGGTAAGACCTCCACAGAGGAGCACTTTGCTGCTTTGTAATTAGCTGTAGTTGATGCTCCAACATGTAATGGGCCTTCATGCCGGCAGCCATTTCCCATACTTTAAAGCCATCGCAATCACATGACAATGAGAGAGGCCTTACCTGGAAAACAAGCCTGAAAATGTCCTTTTTAACTAAAAGAACAACCATCATCAAGTCTTGTTTTAGTTCCTTAGGGCGATTTAACACATGACTTAATAATAATAAAAAAAAAAAACGCAAGCAGTGGCTGTAGGAAACGCCAAATCCTCAAGGTCCGCACAACATCACAACTGGGGGTGTCACCTTGGTAGTGCTGCAGCAGCTTGGTGGTGCGGATGTCCCACACCTTCACGGTGCTGTCCGTGCTGGCGGCCGCGATGCAGGTGCCGCTGGGGTGGAAATCGGCATGCGTCACGCACCTGCACGCAGGAAGCGGATGAGGAGGAAATACCCACTGGGCCGCGGTTCACTTTTAACTAACAGCAGCATGAGGAAAACCTTTTTCACAGCATGAAGACAGACCTCAGACAGCATAGTGTACGTATAGATGTGAGATTTCTGAAAGGACAGTGACCAAGACATTAGAACAACTACAACAATTATGTCTCTCCCCTAGAGTCTGAGAGAGACGGTGTTCCTCAATCCCAAGAACACATGATCATAGTTGTGGCCTTGGGAGACCGTTTATCGGTCTCAGTTTGTAAGGATGCAACTGATGCATCTTTGATATTTGGGGTGGTGCGAGAATACCAACAAGGGATTTATACCATGCTCTGCACTTCTGTATTGGAACTGGTCTTTAGCAAGGGAAGACGACATAAAACAGGTACATGAGAACACAAGTACGATCAAGTACGCATATTCTGAGATAAATAATTTAAACCCAAACAACCTTCCAGAAAGTGTATAACAGAGTAATTAAAATTTCTCTTGGGCGTAGGATGTTGCCGCAGTACCAAACTGACACTTCGACACACTCACCCTCCATGCTCATAAAAGGAGTGCACGCACTCGCGGCTGGTTTTGTCCCAGACCTTGACGGTTTTGTCGTCACTGGATGAAAGAATCAGCCGACCATCTGGTGAAAACCTGAATAAGAGACAGTCTTAGCTTACCATCCTACAAATCTCGGTACGTGTCATATTCCACTTGAATGCCAACACTAGCCAAACAACAGACATCCATAGATCAAGTTTTCACCTAATGCCGAAATTATTCTAACACGGCGTCATGTTTAAAGTATTACGGTAATAGCACAGACTTATCACACAGGCCTTTTGTATCACACACAGCCTCTGGCTATGATGTAATAACACTAAAACAGGGGAAAAAAATACAAAAAAAGATCCATCACATTCTGAAACAAATAATGCAAAACTAGGTGGAAAAACTAGTATTTCATGTTGATATAGGAGGAAGGCAACTCCTAAAGAAATCGAGTAAGTCACGCCGTCGAGAGAAGTTAAACGTCCGGATCACCCAAACCAACAGTCGACAAACGAGCCACTGCGGTGACAACGTGTTCGAACAATCGGAAACACAACCCAAGGCCATCCCAAGAAGAGTTATTAAAACGATAAGTGAAACCAGCTATGCTTTCGGGGAAACTGGTTAAGTTACTTCAGAGGCTACGCCCTCACACCCAGCTCCATAAGCAAGCTCCAGGAGTGTGGAAGACATGAGCAGATGAAACCGGAGACAGCTCGCTTCCCCAAACAGGCTCCGACCAGCGCCCTTCCACAAGGCTCCTAAACGCCGTAACCAACCCTATAAGAATAACACTCAGGATAAACAAATCATCCGCCTTTTTCTGTCTTCTGGCAGCCGTCAACCGTACCCCTAACCCACAGATGGGCTTCAGAGTCGCCTGAGTGGTACCTACTTGGCACAGCGCACCCAGTTGATGTGCTGATTGAGGGAGAACAGAAACTTCTGCCGGTGCACCGCCCACACTTTAACGGTCTTGTCGTCAGAGGCTGTGACCAGGGACTGGCCATCACCGGAGAAGCTCACACTGCGGACTGTGCCAGTGTGTGCGCGGAAGGAGGTCGACTCACCCTTCCTAAATGGGGGGCAATAATTACCAATAATAATAATGATTATACAGATAATGACCAGCATCCAGGATGAACAAACCTAAAGCTAACTGGTGCAAACCCTTGTATAAATAACCCATAACAAAAACACAGGCAACAAAAATGTTATAACATTGAACTTAATGAGCAGTGAGATGAGGTGGTACTTTATTGATCCCCGGAGGAAAATTAGTATGTTACAGCAGTTCACATTTCGACAGCTAAAAACGAGAAGTTCAGAGAAAACAGAGCAAATGGGGCAGAATAAAAAACAAAATAAATGTGCAGATAAATAAAAAATGTGAATGTGCATGGATATAGCAACATGAGGGAAAAAACTGCAAAGATGACAATGAGTACAGATAAATGACGACTTTTGGAATGAAATTCCAGTAGGACTGAGACACAAACGGACATGACAAACAGCAAGAAGGGCTCCGGCACAGAGGAGTCTGGTTCGGCCCACCAGGAAAATGCCCGTTATGCCAGTTGTTGTCCAACCCTGTACTGGCCGACTTTAACTGCACCACAGAAAAGGCCTCATATACAAAAAAGGCCATCTTGTGCATATTCACTACCTCACTGTATTGACAGTATCCTCAGTCTCTGCACGAGAATATAAACACAACTGGGCACCAGGTGAGCCGCCGCGGCTTCCAGTTACACACATGAACAAAAGCCGTTCCCCGTGCACCCGCTGATGCGTGCTCCCACCATATAAGGCGAAAGACAGAGACCCCGCCTTATATGGCTAAAGACAGTGTTACCATAGTCAACATCTGTGCCGCAGGTGAAAGGGGGATGGGCGGGGTATCACAGCACAGGCCCAGAGACGATGTGCCTCTTCCAACGCAAACCCACCCCCATGTTCAACCTTAGACAGTGGATAGGACGCCATGATCAGCTTACTGGCAGATGCCGACACAGCCTCCCTCCCTACAGCCCTGTGAAGCTGAGACAGGAATGGTGAAATCAGAGACCATTATTGGAATTCACCCCCCTTTCTTGGAAGCATTCAATCAGTCCCCCACCTGAACTGTAACAGAAAAAACACATGCAGCCCTGACGTCTCACTAAAATCTATATGTCTATAAACCTGCATCTACTACACAAAGCCACTTAAGACCAGAAATCAGCAGTGATCATTATGACCCATATCATCACAATATAGCCCAGCAATAAATAAATCATCTAACAATGATAACTACACACTACATGGTCACAGAGAAACACATTCTCCACTTTCCACGTTGGTGCAAATGAGGTCAAACTAACGCTGAAAGAGCGTGTGAAATATGACACGTTTCACTCTAAAACACAACAGTAACAGGCCGCACCCCCACCCCTTACATGACTGGAATTTGTCCTGCGTCAAGACAAAGATTCTGGGAGGGGTGTGTGTGTGTGTGTATGTGTGTGTGGGGGGGGGTTGTGTGATTCATGTCAGTGCGCGGCAAGGAGAGGACAGCTTCCAAAGGCGCCATTCTTGGGCATGCAGTGAATCTCCCTAAATTAACTACCTCAGGCCTTCATTACGATAAACAACCCATTAGTTTTAGGGCTGCGGAGTAAGGATTTGACTGCAGATGCGGCTCTTAAGGGTTGTCAGAAATACCCAGCACACTACACTAACTCCCACCAAGACCAGAATTACAACAAGCGTGACAGACTCGTCATAACTAAAGAGAGGCCTTGTTTTAATGCAACTGCAGCAGAGAACCTGCAGGGACCACGTCATCAATGCGCATATGCTGTGTCGGCTGTTTGTAAATCGACAGATTTATGTAATTTGCTGTGATTACAGTTCTCACTGCACAACACCCAAGTGTGCATATAATGCAGGTGCAGAATGTAATAATAGGAAATCACAACTACACCAAAGCTACAGGCCTACATATTAATATATGTACCAGACCAGAGGAGTCTTTAAGGTGAGGCTGGTGCTAACAGACAAATGTCAGTCATTGGCTTCAACTACAGGGAAACCTAATAAGGTGATATTATTGGTGTGCTCCTTCAGAAAATAAATCTAGAAGGAAATACAGCCAGCAACAGTAATAAAAGCTCATCTTACACTAAAGTCAGTAAGACACCAAATTGCTTATGTTGTGAGCTGACCCTGCGATTTGCTTTCTGACTTTCTAAACAGCACAAACTTATTTGGCTATTCTTGCTGCTGCTGCGAGGCATTTCCACGTGAGCAAACCGAGCGCACATGGGACCCCAAGTGCACTGGGACTTCCTAACGGGGCACTGTGGGTGGAAATTTACGATGTCAAATTAGGGCAAAGTGCACAGGAAATAAAAGTTAATTTTCACCAGAGAACAAAAACATTTGCCAACAACATCCACCGACTGCCGCCCTTCGGGGAAGCTGCTCTGTAATTACCTTTCACGTTTGTGCCAGTTCTGTAAAAATTAAGACACCACCATACATTTTTCAGGCCTGACATTCTTGTTAGGAGGCAAAAATGCCACAAATACAGTATCTCCTGCATCAAGCCCTCATCCAGAGTCACCTCAAAACAACATTTCAAAATGGGGTCAGACATCACAGTCTGCTCAGGGGCCCAAGCAGATCATGCATATTGCCAAGGCTTCCGGGCATCACATGAGTCCCATGAGACCTCCTGGCTGTCACATGACCCAGTAATTATTGCACTGCTTAGCCCATAAGCCATTATTTGGCTACAAACACCGGCAAGAACACAAGACAAGGATGATGGGCCACAAATGGTATGGTAGCAGTAGATGCTAAAAGTTACTACACCAAACAGTGCTCTCCAGTGTCTATAATGACCACATTTTTCCCTATGTTTTCACATTCAGAACTGCATACCTCACTATTAAGGGATTCAATAAATCCACATCAACCCAAAAAACACACAGTATGGTTTCAATCATATGCTCCATCACTCAATGTTCATAAACCCTATTTAGTAACTGTTCACCACTGAGAATTCATATTATAAGCGACGCAGTAATTAACAAGCCCCAAATGCTTAAATCACGATGATCTCATTCAAAATGAAACAATACTGCCACCTAGTGCCACACAGATTGTACACCAAGCCTCCTGAATCAAATTACCCCATGATGGAAATGTAAGTACTATTACTATATGCAAATTAGTCACATTCCCAGGAAACACATGCAAGCAGAAGCCATATTATAGTTATTTTGAGTCATATCAAAATAACTATAAATAAACTGACAAAAGGTCAGTTTACTTGGAAGTTATACAAGCTCAACAGAATCTGGTCAGGTAAATGGCTGCCCTGCTTTCTTCCTGGGGATTTGTGAACCAGAGTCTCCAAATTGGCCAATGCATGCGAGTGATCATTAGCGCTGTTGCCTCACACCTCCAGGGTTGGACTTTGAATTGCAGCATCACTCTGTGTGTGGGAGAATGAAGATGATCTCTGTGCCCATCCAGTACAAGAATATGCAGTCAGGCGAAATGGCATCTCTCAACAGCCTGGCATTATCTTAAACTTTTCTAATACTAAAGCTATATGTGCTATGCTATACTGCTGTCTAATTTATGTTTGCTGCTGTAACAAAAGAATTTCCCAGTCCAGGCCAACTGTCTAGAATTGTATAAATACTGAAATTGTTGTTGAATACTTTCTTGTTCTAAACATTTGCTGACTAAAAATATGCTACTTGCAATGCAATGGAAAGATTAAGTAAAATCTCTACCTCTGACATGTTAAAGTACAAGTCAAATATTTCATTCTATGCTTTTTTCCACATCTGCCATTAAAAAAAAAAATTCCACTTCATTTATGCACAAAGAAGCAACTGGTAGTTGAAACTTACAAATATGTATTTATTTCTTTATTTATATTTGATGCATCTATCTCATGAGTGTCACTTACACACTAGGTACCCAGAGGCGGACAGTCTTGTCCCTGGATGCTGATGCAACAAGGTGTCCCGAGGGGGAAAACTGGACGGACATCACTGCGTCCTTGTGTCCCACAAAGCGATAAGCTCTCATCTGACTCTTCATGTTCCAGATCATGATACACGAGTCCATAGAGCCTGTAGCTGAAAAGAACACAGTAAACACATGTGTCAAGACTGACATGACACTACGAATCCAGATGCGTATATTAACAGACACGTTTTACTAAGTACCTATTTGCTTCATGTTGCTGTTGAAGTCCACACTAGTTATGGTGTCTCTATGACCCTTAAAATGTCTCTCAAGCGTTGGATCTTCCTGCAACAACATTAATCACAGAAACATATCACGCTTTACGGTTTCACAGCGGATTAAGTACTGTAAAAACAGCTAAGGTACACGTTGATTTAAGATAAAACCTAAACGCATGCATATAGTTATTTAATCAAAACAAAGTATCCGAACAAAGCAACGATGCGTGTTATTCGTGTTTAGGTAGGTTTCAACATAAAAAGGACAAGATATATACCATTGCAAAAAATGCTTACCAAAGCGGAAGTCATTTTTAATAATGTAAAGTCTAACAGAACCCGAGGGCGAATAAGTTATTAAAAATACTTTAAATGGCTATGTAAATGTACTCTTCAGGTGTTAAATAGCTGGCCCCGTTCGGCAACAGATTCCAGAAATGTCATACAGCAATATCTAGAAAACCTAAAGTATTTTGGAAATGGCATTCGCACGTAGCCATATCTAACTGGAAAAATTAATTTCGGTAACAACCCATTAGCTGAAGTTCCAAAGGAACGAGTTTCTAACTTAGCTAGCTAGCCAGCCAGCCAGCTAACAAAACAATAAACAGCCGTTTTTAGTTTACGCGCCGGTTTAGGCGCCTGTAATGTTCGACCGGATCTTAAAGGGAAAGTACCCAGAGGATTATTATGTGTTTTTGCCGATTTAAAGTAATCTCGTTCCCTAACGGAAGTACAGGCGTGTCTCGACTTGTCGAAAATTGTTCCACGACCCCAAGCGTAAATCGGATTTACTTTACTATACATTAAAGACTCCTTATAACAAAACCACATAAACCTAACATATACTAGTAATACATATTAAACAGCACATATTAAATAAATGGAAATGCAGTGCAAATTTACTTAAATTTGTATGTCAGTTTTGCGCATCCACTTCCTTTTACTCTATGTAGGCTTATTTTACGTTTTACGTAAATCGAGAGCAGTCTGTAACAATACAATCCATCCATCCATCCATCCATACATTGTCTGTACCCACTTGTCCAATACAGGATCACGTGGGTCTGGGATAGGCTTTTACATTTTGCATTATACCAGAACAGTACATTAAATTCATTGGACAATAGATGTGTCTTTATGGCCACACACTGAATACACTGGTGCTAAAAATCAATCTAATGAATCCATCCATCCATTTTCTGTAACCATCCATCCATTTTCTCTACCCACTTGTGCAATTCAGGGTCACAGGGCATCCAGAGACTATGGGCGCAAGGCACAATGAAACTTATTGTCACATGCAGGAGCATCACTAGAGATTTATAAAAGGGGGGGCTAAGCCTTCATTATGGTGGTATGATGGAAATGGCCCATATTATTTAAACTAATTGGTGTACATTATATTAAGTCCCCGAGAAATAGATGTAGCTGCGTAATATAGTTTTGCCCTAAGATTTCTTGGTGAGCATGAGTCAGAGAGGGCGAGTCTCCCACCAGATCCATGAGTTGGCAACCCTGATTATAATATTGTCTTTTTTTTTAATCCACATCACTTTGAATTAAATTAACTTAAATAGATCTACACAAATGAAACAGCATCAAATGTTTCTTCAAATCATTCTGTGCAGCATTTTTACAATTTCAAATTTAATTAGATTTAAATTACCTTCAAATCCCATCAGAGAAAACAAATATTAATGTTATACGAACATACTGTATATATATACCCCATTTTTTTAACCTCTTATTGTATATTTCATATATTTTTCGTTTCACCATTTTTAATAGGCTACTCAGTTTTTCTTTTAACAATGCATTACACATTATGCTTTAGATCTTTATATAAAGCATGGAAAAAGGTTGGAAATGCATCATACATTCAGCAAACAAACAAAATGCAGAACAATGATATACAGCACACTACCTGGTAATGCGTGTTTTTAAACACCAGGGGTCAGAAGAATAATATGACATTTATAGTACAGTTTCCCGTTTTCTACAAAAGTTCATCTATGCGTCTTATGTTTGTTTCTCCTGCTCAGAGCCGCTGGTCCTTTTATTACGGTTAAGGTTAGGGTTAACACAGGGCACATCTGGGACTGCGATGGCGGTGGAAGTGTAGAGTGATACAATTTTATATTAAAATATTGTTTGTATTTTTAGACGTTTTCATGAGTGGCGATTCTAGATTTCAACTGGGGGGGAGGACTGGGCTGTTCTGCTGGGGAAGGGCAGATGCATTTGATTGTAATGTCTTCCAAGAACTACTTACACTTACCCTAGATTGCCAGCATTGAAAAACAAAAGACAATTTTGAAAACCAATGTTATTTACGCAAATACGTAACTCACTTGAGGGCGGCATGGTGGTGCAGTGGTTAGCACTGTTGCTTCATGCCCCTAGGACCCGGGTTCGAGTCTCCGCCTGGGCTTCCCGTGTTCTCCCCGTGTAGTTGTGGGGTTTTCTCCAGGTGCTCTGGTTTTCCCCCACAGTCCAAAAACATGCTGAGGCTGATTGGAGTTGCCAAATTGACCGTGGGTGTGTGAGTGTGCACTGTGATGGGCTGGCCCTCCGTCCAGGGTTGTTCCCTGCCTCGTGCCCGTTGCTTCCAGGATAGGCTCCGGACCCCCTGCGACCCAGTAAGGATAAGCGGTTTGGATAATGGATGGATGGATGTAACTCACCTTCTTTTTTTTGTTTAGGCTGTCTTGCTTCCACGAGCTTGATTGTCTTTTTCTTTTGTTAACTTTGCTTTACACTAACAGCATCCACCCGACGCACCCCCGTCGAAAGCCCATCAAGAAAATGTGCTTACGTTTGTGTCTTGCCTATTCTCAGCTTACAAAGTTTTAGCCTACATATATAAAAGGAAATAATAATAATAATTATAATACATTTATTTCAGACCCAAAGTAGCATACGTATCTTGGGGTAAGGGGAGACATGCTGAGACCAAAACCGTCGGAGAGCTAAAAGGGTCAGGCCTGTTGGGATCGGGGGTGGTGTGGTGCTGGGGCTCCCAATTTGCTGACGGGGGAGCACTCTCTGAGGTACGCAGACCGGGGAGTGGTCAGAACTCTGGAGGTGGGTATACCTTTCTTTTGGCCTGGTCGGTCTGGTGGCTGCCATGGTCAGGGAGTAGCTGTTGCTGTAGCGGATCGGCTCCTTGCGATGGTGTCTGATGTCACTTTTCTCAATGAGCGTATCATGAGACTCCGGATAAGGCACTCCTTGGGGGTCTTGTCTGTTGTCTCAGTGTATGCTCCGACCGCGGTGAGTGATGTCTCATTGAGGGAGACATTTTACTCGCAATTTCACTCAGTGGTTGAAGGGTGCCCACGAGGTGACACTCCTCTGGTCATGGGTGACTTCAATGCGACCACTGGCACTGACAGACTGGCTATGAAGATTATGTCGGTCCCCATGGGTCAGGAGACCATGGTGAAAGTGGCTTCATGTTCCCTGACTTTGTGAAAGGTCAGGGGTTGTGGGTCGCTGGATCCTGGTTCCAGAGCCCTGAGCCACATCGTTTGGCTTAGTACTCCAGTACTGGTGGTGCAGCAGAGGAGATGAATTACATCCTTGTGGGCAGATGCTGGAGACTCCTGCAGGACTGCATGGTCTACAGAAGTGACTAGTTTCTGAATTCTGACCACAGACTTGTTATTGCTACTCTGAAGATTCAGCTTAGATCCAGTAGGCTACTACAGGAGCAAGGCTGGACTACAAGATTGTGAGACGACTGCACTTTGCGGCCCAACGTCCGACAAAGGGGTTTCCTAATTATCCTAAAAAACTCCAAAAATGATGGCAACACTCGCAGAGGTGTTAAGCGAAAGTGATGATTTATTTGCAGTGCTCAAGAGGTGTAAAAGTTCCATTGGAAAACCAAAGCTATACCCAATAACACCATAAAAAAAAACAGATAAACAGTTAAAAAATAAGTACACGCAATTTACCTAATTATTGCTCACGGCACCTCTGTTGCACGCACGCACACCAGGCCAGAAAAAAAACCCCTGCATACTGGTTGAGGCTTCCTTTTCTAGTGCAAACCCCGCCTCCAGGAGAGACCAAGGGTAACAAACAAAATGAAATGGCAAGTATATACACTTCTTTTTACACCACACATAACATACATATAACCAGACATCTACTTCATGCTCCATTGGTTTAGTTACCATGGATTTAAATAATATACACAAATAACAAAACACAAAAGTTTATACTTCTCTTTTCCCACAAACAATGGACGAGTCGGCTTCCGGTTGCTTTGCGCCGGCGCGTTGCCTCTCTGTCAGTTTATCGCCCGGCCGCTAGGTTTCGCTCGGGTTAGCTGGCTGATGGTAAAAAAGCAACGCGAAAGATCGAACAACAAACACGGAACACCGGTAAATATTCAAAATGATCCAAACGCAAAACGAAGTGCTGTGCAAACCCACAGGGACAGGTCACCTTGTGACAAAGATCAAGCTGTTTCTGATTAGTTTGCATGCAATTTGTGTAAAGAACTTGCAGACTTTAGTGCGACTGCTGACTCTAATGTGATGTGGGAGACCTTCCATGATAAGACTCTGAAGGCTGCCGAGGGTTGTGTTGGTGTTGCCAGTGTTCCCAGAAGGAGGTGTTTCATCTCACAGGGCACCCTGGATATTAACGAGAGGAGTCGCAGTGTACGACTTGGTGGGAACTCCAATCTGTACCGGGAACTAAGAAAGACAGCTGTGAGGGCTCTGAAGGCAGATAAGGAGGCATTTCTTAGACAAATCTGTGAGCAGTTGACACACCATCTCTGGTCTAGTGACCCGCGTCCTGCTTACAGAGGAATTGAAGCATTATGCATATCTGAATCTGTTCCTAGGAGACTTGCAGTCAGAGCGAGTGATGGAACAGTCCTTATGGGTGACAGTGCAGTTGTGACCCGCTGGGCAGCTGTTTAAAGCTGACCCTCTGGCTTGGATGTTGGACATCTCTGGGTTTACGGTTCTCGAAGCCGACCCTCCGATTAGCTGAGAACCACCTAATCGCAGAGATTGCAGAGGTGGTGAATCTGGTGGGGGTAGGAAAGGCTGCAGGGATCTATGGTATCTCAGGTAAACGTCTCCAGGCTGGTGGTAAGGCTGTCCTCCTGGCAATCTTTACTTCCATTTGGGAATCAGGCGTCATCCTAACTGACTGGAAAACGGAACTTGTGGTCCATATCTTGAATGGGAAGGGTGATTGCCTGGATTATGGCAACTATAGGGGGATAACACTGCTCTCAGTGCCATGTAAGGTCCTTGTTATGATCATCCGTAGTAGGATCCTTGACCGCTAGTTTGTCTGTCAGCGACTGGGGCAGTCTGGTTTTACACCTAAGAAGTCTACCATCAACTGTATCCTTGCACTGAGGGTTATCATCTAGCGCAAGAGCGAATATCGGGCAGCCTTTGTTGATTTTTCATAAAGCGTTCAACTCAGTTGATCGAGTTGCCCTGTGTGACATCCTGAGACCTCACAGGATCCCCCCGAAGTTGCTGGACATCATGGCCAGCCTGTACACTGGTACCGTGACTGCTGTGCATAGTAGAGGGAGAACCTTTGCTTTCTTCCCAGTTGATTCTGTGGTTCGCCAGGGTTGTGTTCTTGCTCCTACTCTTTTCAGAGCTTGTATGGACTGAGTGTTGGGCATGGGTCTGGGGGACATGAGGTCATTGGAAAGGAGTGTGTGGATCTCCCGGTCTTTGCAAGAGGGCAAAGATCCAGGTTTTTAGAGTCCTGGTGCTCCCTGTCTTGCTATATGGCTATGAGACATGGACGCTATGCAGTGACCTGAGACGAAGACTGGGCTCCTTTGGTCCCGTGTCTCTTTCTTAGGATTGCTAGAGGAGTCCCAAATGAGGCACGTTACCTGCATTGTAAGGGAGAGTCAGTTATGGCACTAGCCAAGTGACACATTTCCCTGAGGGTGATCTGACTCACAGGATCCTCATTGCTGAGGATCCAAGTTGCTGGACCAGGTCAAGAGGATGCCCACGTAACACCTGGCTGCGGCAGATGGAGGGCCATTTCCGGAGGGTGGGACTGGACCGGGTATCTGCCTGGGGGGGCGCTGGCTGGGGTCCAAAGGAATTTTTTATTGTATGGTGGGTGCAGCAATGCACTGCACCTGCGCATGCTCCCCAACCTGACCTGACATGGGGGCATGCATGCTGTCACAAGGGCCTCCCTGCGACCTCTGGAACCACCCGTTTTTCCTTTTTTCATCGTTGACCCTTTAACATTACATCACATGCATGTCATCCGGGATTAGATTTTACAAGCTCTGGGAAATACTTGCAAAATTATGTATATTTTTCCTGTACATTACATTTCATCTGTTTCCTACACTTCCAGTAACAGCTGGTAAACAGTGGGGTAATAAAATATTTCGAAAGAAATTTATTTGTTGGAGTATAAAGTTATTTTGCAAGTAACAACATAAAAAGTGAGCTAGAAGACAATACATTTCCTGGGTTAGGAAAATGATAAAATAAACAATTGCTGTTATTTCACAGATTGTAGGATTCTGTCGCTACATAAAAGTAAAATCAGTATGACAGGAAAGTCTGCAATTCATATTTGATTTACTTAGTCTTACTATATTTCTGTGATACATTTTTGCCTGAATTCTACATGTGTTTAACAAATTATATTAAATATTGACTTTGACTCTCTGTCTTGTGTAAAGAAGACCTCTGTACACAGAAAATAGATTTGCAACTTTTAGTAGATTACATTTGAAAAGGTTAAACCAAGGAAAGATATAGAGACACTGTACGCTTTCGCTTCCATATCACCTGCCCATTCAATATAAATGTTACATGTATAATCAGTTTCTATTTTCCAATGCCCTTTGCGCACCTGACCTTTACTCACCAGTCTGGACTGTGTCGTAAACCAGCCTGGGGTATAGTGAGTGTGTGGGTGGAGTTATATGAATACTCACACTGAATAACAGTGCCATAACAGTCATCATATGGTATGATGTTTTTGTCAGAATATCTTCTTTTTAGGTCTCAAATTATTCTCAATATTTAGTGAGAAATAAACAAAACGTTCCAATTACAAAGTACTGGCAGCGAGCAGGAAATATGCCAAGAAGGAAGTTCAGTTTCTGATAATTCATACTCACCTGAAGAACAGGTGGCATTGATAGTCATTAACACCTGTTTCCTTGCTTATTTTGCTCTTTGTCAGTATTATTATTAATGGGTGTGAATCCAACAAGTAACACAGATAATACAATACTGGTGTCTGGGTCTAGCTCAGTTAAATCAGGGCATTTTGTGTTTTACCACATTGAATCACCTGTTCAAGTAAAAAAGGAGAGAATTCATCATGTTTCTTCAATGACCCCAGACCTGTATACCTGAGTGCAGTGGGTTCTTTGCAGGACCAAGTTCAGGGTGAAGTGGGCTGATCTTGTAGAAACCTGGCCATCCCCAGCACTGACACCCAAGAGAAGGCAAGCACTTGCCAGGTAATTTTATCTTGGTGTATGCTGGGGGGAATTCTCAGCTGGCTCAGCTAAATAAACTGCGTGATTGTGCCGGGGGGATTGAGGGCACCCGTATCCATAAAGGGCTCCACAGGGCTCAAGTTACAGAGTTCGACTTTTCATTATCCGTCACCATCCCCCCCCGCACCCCACCGTGGGAGGCTGGCAACATAGGTAATGCTATTCAGACAGGCGCAGACTCAGGCATACAACACACAACTCTGCTCTGTACCTCAAAACAGGTTTCTTGTTGTTCTTTATAGACGACTGTCAGCTTTGCTGACCAAAAAAATAGCCTTGGGCAAGGTTACTTAACACATAATTGCAGTGTTGAGTAATCAGAGCATATCAGGCAGTGAAAGAGTGAAAATCATTTCCGTCTATAAAGGTGCATTGTTCGAAGGGCGCGGTTTGAACTGTTCCTGCTTGAATTACGGACAGTGATTATTGACATTACGGTTGTACAACAATAGATTCACACTGAAAGGAGCATTCACGTCAGGCTACATGACTAAGATGATTACATCATTGCAGAACTAACATTTTATATGGCTTTCTGAAATGCATTGATGTTTGAGAAGTGAGCATTTCCGTTTGAGATATCAATTAAAGGAAAACAAAACTTTAGCAAGTTTTAAACAGATTTATTCTGTTTAAAATGGCTGTATCTATAGTTATGTCTGTACATCAAGTCTGTAGCCAAAAGGTTGAGTATTGCAGAGCATTTTGTGTAGTTTTGCGTAGCCTACAGACAAAGCAGCGGACAAGCCTGTACTTGAGTCTTTCTAATGAACTTCCATTTACTGTCCCAAAGCTAAATTTCTTGCATGACACTACATGAGGTCTGCTGCCAGTGACTTGGAGAGCATTTCGGTGGCATAAAGAGAGCCATTGTCTGTGCAGTTCAGGTGCAGGGGGCATTAAAAGCTCCCTGTTTCAATACCAGCACTGAACGATGAAGTTTTTCTACCCTGTGAACAAGTTCCAGTTAAAATATTGTATTATACAGCTGTGGAAAAAATGAGCACTCTATACTATTTTTCTTTAAGTCTGCATTTTTAAATCCTGGTTTAACCGTGGCTCTGCTTCCAGGCCCAAAATTTCTAAGATGGCAGTGTGCAAGAACAAGGTGAAGCAAGAGACACTGGGAATGAACAGAAACCGGACCAGAGCAAATGTGCATGTGCAGAGCAAAAGCAACTTTCTAATTCCTCATGCTCCATTAGCTTATCGGGCAGTGCCTTATGAATCGGAGAATGAACTCAAGTGACCTTCAAAAGGAAGAAATGAGATAATGCAGGTGTGAAGTGCACTGCTATTTTATATCAGGCTCCTGAAGCAGGACTGGAGTCCGATAAAACAAGGCAGAAGCCCTTCATCGCTGAGAAGCCGAGAAAAATCAGGCTGCACTTTGCAAAAAAGAACAGCTTTTTACCCATAAATTGAGAAATGAGAGAAACTAAATGTTTTGTAGGGGTCACTAGCACATCCCTTCTAGAGACTTAAATATTCTAGTCTTTCTGTTCCATTTTGCGCAATGATGAAAGGAAGTGATCAGTGACTGTGATGGGAGTTCTGGGGCTAATCTGGGTTTTACTAGAGAATCTGATCTTGGTGGTATGGATGGGGGGAGGGGGTTGGGGGTTGGTAGATGAAACCAAAATTAACCTTATGTGTTACTTTGTGCATACTTGTAGTTTTTGGAAACTTCATAATGAATTGGGCACAGGGTAAAAATAGTTGGGCAGAAGTGAAATTAGATGTCACTAAATGACATTTCTACTTTTTATGAAGCATTCTGAATTGATGGATCCCTTTTTGGTGCATGTAACAGCCTGGACATAAATCAGTGTACAGTGTAAAACAAGCCTTAAAATATACAAGTAACCTCAATATTTCAACAGATTAACAGCCAAGAAGACTCCTATTTCAGTTGATATACTTTTCCATTGGCTTCACATTTGTAGCATAAGGAGATTCCTTTCCCATTAGGTATTAACAGTTTTGTTCATTAATAAATGCCTTAATTAAATTGTGATATACAAAATGTGGGAACTACTCTTGTTCTCAATACTTTGTGTCTTTGTGTTTCTGACACCAAATTTCTCGGTGTTTTTTCAGTTTTTACCATATGAATAAGGCCAGATCTTCACATCCATCAAGCCCTCACTACTTATCCAAAAACAGGGTTCCAAAGAATCTGGAGCTTGACCTATGATCAAAACCATCATACATTATCTGAGATTTTGAGAGATGTTTTGGACCCTCATGGAGACCCGAAGGAGACAGAGAGAGCAACGTTCATTGCACAACCCCAGAGCCCTGTTTGTGAGGCTACACCACTAAGACCCGAGCCATCTGAAAATATATACATTTACGTGTTTGTTTGTTTGTTTGTTTGTTTATACGAACCAACATTCAATGGGGAAAACAGGCTTATTCAATACTTGGAGCAACTGGGCATTAAGATGTCAAGAGCCCAAAGTGTAAAACCATAAAATAATATTTGTGCAAATGGTAAGTGAATGTGACTGAATCTTTATATACTGAAAAATTTCTAGCGTCTAGTGAGGCACTGCAGAATTTTTCATTGCGAAAACTTTTCAACCATTGTGAAGTCTGCAGTTCATAGTAAGTTACATTCATTAAAAACACTGTTCCCTGTCCTTGACCTGGATAAGTACTTTATAAAATGAACTGACACTACCGTTATTATTTGGCAAGTTGGCAAATTGCTTCTTCATTTTAACATCTTTTTGTGGTTTGTATTCATCAAAAAAAACATCTTCCTTCTGCTTTCTGTTGAAGGGTATTTCCAGAAAGAAGATCCCAAATCTTACACAAAATTACTATTAATATGCTTCTCTTAGGGGTGGCATGGTGGTGCAGTGGTTAGCACTGTTACCTCACACGTCTGGGACCTGGGTTCTGGTCTCCACTTGGGCCACATGTGTGTGGAGTTTGCATGTTCTCGTCGCGGGGTTTCCTCCGGTTTCCCCCCACAGTCCAAGAATGTGCTAAGGCTGATTGGAGTTGCCAAATTGTCCGTAGGTGTGCATGTGTGAGTGACTGGTGTGTGAGTGTGCCCTGTGATGGGCTGGTCCCCTATCCAGGGTTGTTCCCTGCCTTGTGCCTGTTGCTTCTGGGATAGGCTCTGGACCCAGTAGGATAAGCAGTTTTGAAGATGGATGGATGTTTCTCTTATTTGGTCTAAATTATCCTGCAAATAAGATAATATTTTTAAAGTAGCTTTACATTTTTTCTTTCCATTTCAGGGTTGGTGAACCTTTCCACACAGGATGAACCTAATGTGTAGAAACTGAGGTGAAGTTTATTTCAGATATTTAACACTATGTGTCTTCTGGCGTAGGTGCACAACAAAGAAACACTTCTGTGTTTTCTCCTGTGATGTAGGTCACCTTGCGTTCCCACCATCTCACTGTCTCTCGTCTATAGGCCTTTGCAGTTTTCCAAAAGATGTAGTGTAAGATAAGGGGAGCAAAGTTTATCAGGCAGTGCTTTGATTTTGAGCTTGTTATCAATGTCGTGTTTTAAAAGGAAAATTATAAAACTGCACAATAAAATGAAAAAAAAAGACAGTTAAGGTGAGTTTAGCCAGTTCAGGTGAGCAGATAAAGGAAAATCCCCATTTCAAATGACATTTCTTTGTTCAGTCCACAGCTGACGGCTGGTCACTGCTGCACCCTCCTTTCTCTACTGTGCCTTCTGACAGGAATCCTCTTAATGCAAACAGGGGAGACAGGCAGCCAGCAGGACCTGAAAAGCAAGGTCCCACATCATGTCTTTCACTGTCAGAGGAGTTCTGTGAATAACCACACACGGAATAACCATGCATCACACGGTACAGTATACAGCTAAAAAACGACACAATGTTTCTCTCTGTGTTATTCATTTACCTTCACAGTCCCTTTTCAACAAACAAGCAAGAAAATACTTAATTTCCTGTTAGGTATTAGATAGTATTCAGTTATGTTTCTTAAGAAATTAGTTAATCGGAGTCAGTGCCCATTAGGTAACATAGGCAGCTGCCTGGGGTGACATAAGCTGAGGGGACGTCGACTTAAACCACCCCACCCTTTGTGACAATGGGACGTAGCCTGTGTTGCTGAACGGGTCGCCCGGCACTGATTTTATTTGGTGCATTTCTGAACTGGGCGGAGAAGTTTGCCTGAAGGTCCTCATGAGCTTCAACCGGCACTGCCCAGCTGAAAAAGGTCACACTTGAATATTTAACTGGACTGTCTTTAACCTGGATTATGGATTCGTCATGGCATTATTTTCAAGAGCTCACGCAACGTCCCCAGGTTTTTCCTCCAGCGTTAATTTTTCGCAGAGATCTTGTATTAAGGGGAGAGTACACTCTCTGGTGGCTGAATCTTGCGGGAAAAGCATTCCCCAAGCTCCCCAAACCACTTTCACAGTTCAAGCACAAAGAATCTCAACATTGTGGTCCAGAAATATACTGGTGTCCTCAGGGAAGAAAAAAATTCTTGAAATAACTTGGTCATTCAGGAGATTCAGGTGCTCAGCTGACTTCATTTCATTGAATAACACTGCCGAGCCGGAATAATCATCCAATCGTTGACTCTTAAGTATCTGCTTATTTAAATTCTGACAGCAATTTTATTTTTTAACTAGGCAGTGTACAAACTGTGGGACCTAATCTTGTTCTGCGTCGAGTGTCTCTGCGCATCTCACACCAGATTCATCGGTATGTCCTGCTATTGTCTTTCCCGCATTTCCCATCACTGCTCCTCCAAAGTAGGCCTCTAGTTGATCTGGAGCCAAACCCGAGAGTTTCAGACCAGATGCCTTACCTGAGCCTATTTGGCAGATTGGCAAAATGGGGTCCTGCTTTAACACCTTCCGGTTTACCCCCACTGCTCTGTAGGGGTTTCAAAAGGAGAACCCCAATTCACCTTTCTTCACTCTGCAGTTGCTGGCCAGCAGTCGCCCAGCCCCCTTCTCTCAGCTGTGCTGTCTGCCAGCACTACTCCTAATCCACGCTGGTGAAACAGGCAGTCAGCAGTCCAAGCCTCTAGGGGAGAGTTTATCACTGCAATAAGGCACTTTGATGATCCCATCAGTGGCTGCTCGCATGCAAAGTGACGTCAGGCTTAGGGCGTCCAGTAAATTCTCATGCTGTTGGCTAAATAGTGCATTTTGTTTATAACAAGTGAAATGTGCTTTTCCAATTTTGTTTACAATGTGTGGTGTGCTTTTTCAAATAATTGTACTTATTTAATCAGTTATAAAAATACTTGAATATTTATAAAGTTCCCACACTTTTGATTCAGGTTTGAATAATTATAGCAGTGGAAGAGAAATTAGGTTTTTCCCCCCCCACACGTTTGACAGTAATTACCATGTAAAAGAATGACCATTAACTTAAAAATAGGGGCTAGATGTTGGATAGAGGGATTAATGATGTTGGGGGTTTAAGCTGTTACCTTATGTCAAAAGTCTAAGATGGATAATACAGATATATTACACGAGCTGGGCAGGGGGAGGGGGCATTCTTCACCTGAGAGAAGCAACTAGCATAAACACAAAGTTGAACCATATCACATTTATCAGCCCTACAGGTTAGGACATGGGTCTCCTATCAGTGACTAACCCTGCAACCCAGATAGTTTCCACGTTACTTTATCATAGCAAGAACCCTGCTCAAAAGGCACCTGTAATCAAGATCAGTGTCAAATATCCATGAAAAACAGGGCAAGGATTAAAAAAAGGAGTTTCCAGTGAATTCCAAACAAGAGTCAACTGAGCATACGAGTCTTTATTTGTCTTACACGTTTGTGACAGAGGACATGGTGTACATGGACTTTAAAACGCTGATAAGAAACAGACCACCATTCCGCCCGTAACATAGCTTATGGTAGTGTGTGACCCATGGGGATCTGAGTTCTAAGCCCGGACCGAGATCAGCTGGCTCAACCCATTGAAGTAGGACTTCTCACGCTCGTCCATCATGTCGAAGTGCAGCGGCTGGCGGCAGACGTTGCACTCCATGGAGGAGCGAGGCTTCAGCTCCAGGCCCACCTCCTTCCAGGTGTTCAGTAGCTTCTCTGTTAAAACAAACCGACCGTATAGTATTACGCCACCCAGCACCCTAGCAGAAGTTAAAGCTGCAGGATTTCACGTTGCAACATGTGGAACTTCTGAGAGCAATACTGTGGGGGGGAAGAAAAAAGATGAAACTACCCAAAATAAAACTATAGCCACATAGAACTCATCCACCAATATAATGTCAAACTGGTGGTGCTGTCGGGAATTGCATCCACAGACACAAAGCATGTGCACATTCCCAACCAATCAGGGTACAGTTTGCGCCAATGCAATCAACCAACCAAATAACATAGACCTTACCGACAAAGTACTCCATCATCTGGGGGGTGTGGTGAGGTGTGGGGGCCACACGCAGCCTTTCCTCCCCGCGGGCAACCGTCGGATAGTTAATGGCTTGGACATAGACGTTGTAGCGGCTCATCATAATATCACAGATGGCCGTGTTCTTCGCCGCATCCGCGACCTGCAGCGGGAGACATACGTCAGGACTGAGGAGGCGCGATCTCCTCAGAGGAGATGGGGAGGGGGGTGCCCAGAGGTCGGCAGGATGTCTCACCCTGATGGGGATGATGTGGCTGGGGCTGTTCATCACGGGCAGGCCCTCGTCCATGAGCATGCGGCGCAGCAGCTTAACGTTGCGCTGGTGCCGCAGCCGCAGCGAGCGACCCTCGTCACCCTTCAGCGTGCGCACCGACTCCCGGGCGCCCGCCAGTAGCATGGGTGGCAGCGAGGTGGTGAAGATGAAGCCGGCCGCGTACGAGCGCACCGTGTCCACCAGCGTGCTGGTGCTAGCGATGTAGCCGCCCACGCAGCCGAAGGCCTTGCCTGGGACACGACGGTCAGAGGTTAAAAGTTTTACGTCACATGCTGCTCATGAAGGCTGCTGGTTCAAGGTGATTAAATGGGTCATCTATGCTATGCAGATTAGCATTCCCATCATTCTTCATACCATTAAGACGACAAAAAATGCCAAACATACTTCAGGATAGAAATACCTCCAAGCGCTCGAGAAGGCAAATACACTGAACATCTGTATGTAGACCACTGACTAAGATGAAAAACCCCTTCTACAAAGTCCAGCCTCTTTAATTTAGAGTGACAACGATATTAACAACACTAATCAATATGTATGGCCATGGCTTCACCAGATTTCTTACCTAGGGTCCCGGAGATAATATCCATCTTGTGCATGACCCCATCGCGGTCCCCTATGCCTGCACCGCGGGCTCCGTACAAGCCCACGGCGTGAACCTCGTCCACGAAGGTAATGGCTCCAAACTCATGGGCCACGTCACACATCTCCTCCAGTGGACAGATGGAACCTTTAACAAAAAGGCAAATTTCATCTATGATGAGGAATGCACACAAATTCTCATTAATGGCACATCCAGCGTTCATAATCCGATGTTAGTACTCCAGCAACTAAACCGATAATCATGGCGAGCGTATTTGGATATCGAAATAGAATGAATAAATTGAAACTTAACTTCATAAGTTACCATAAAATATTACAAACAGGTACATCTAAGTAAGATTAGCTTTTGAGAGAAAAAAAAAAAATTAAAAAAATCTAAACACTATTCAAAACCTGCTTTAAACAAAGTCAGTAAAATGCTCTCCAACAGAGTTAAAAGTGCAGTACAATAAGAAATGTTTAACTGATGAAGGTTTTTTGTATGTAGGACATACAGTACAGGTGGACTTTTAAGTCAGTGGTTCACGGTGTCACGTACCATCCATGGAGTGCACAGTCTCGAAGGCCACAATCTTCGGAGTGGACGGTTTGGATTTCTTCAGCAGCTCCCGGAGGTGGTCCACGTCGTTGTGACGGAAGATGACCTTTGACGCGCCACTGTTCCTGATCCCCTGGATCATAGAGGCATGGTTCCCAGCATCCGAGTAGATCTCGCAGCCTGAAGGGAGCCCCCCCCCACAATGCATAGCAATTTAAACACAGCTGGTTTTTGCTTTACTTTGACAGAAGCTTTTGCTTACAAGTGAGACAAATAGAGCATTACAAACATACCGTGGATAATATAAGCACAAATGAGTTGAGCTTTCGAATGATTGACCAGTTACAAGTGTAAGCAGTATAGGAGCAAGAGCTACACAAGATCTTCCAAACAAAGCGACATTTCAAATCAGCAAAGTACAACACTAAGAGCATTCCAGAAACATGGCATAGGCTACCAGAGGGGTTCTGGGAACAGATGGGTCTTGAAGGGGACTCTTATTGCCATTAAGAGTGAAACCACAACAGAGCTCTCCCCCAAACAGGAAATTGGGGGTGGGAGCAAGCATTAATGAAGTTCTCCAGATGTCCACATTGTGGTGGACATCAGCAGGGAGCTTCCTGCTTTTCTTCTGCTTGGACAATTACCGGGCAGCATTCTGGCCAGCGTGAAGAGGGTCGAGTCGTTGGCCACGAAGCAGGACGTGAAGAGCAGCGCGGCGTCCTTGTCGTGCAGGTCGGCCAGCTCACGCTCCAGCTCCACGTGGAACCTGCTCGTCCCAGAGATGTTGCGAGTTCCCCCTGCCCCGGCCCCATGGTTACGCAAGGTGTCCCTGGAGGGAAGGCCAACGTTTGCGTGTCAATGCACTTCCAAAAAAAAATAAAAAAAGAAAACCAACACTAAAGCTTCAAATAACAAATGACCTCAGAGAAACTTTTGAGCAGCCATGTCGTCTAGTTAACCTTCAAAACCAACTTTCCTGCCTGGTCAAAAAGTCCCAAAAAAACAGCTTGAAAGTTACAAGCGTTATTAGTGGGTATAAGTGTCACGCTGAATGAAACTGAGGCACATTCCAGATTTGCTATCTAATTATCAACACTAGCATGTTGTTTTTCTAGTATTTACACGGTTGAAAAATTCTGTGCAATATCAGTTTGTTTTGCAATCCCCCCCCCATTGTAGGCCATATGTTGCATAGGAAATTGTAAGGTAAATAACACTTGTCCTTTTTTTTATAAGTATATCAACATAAAAACAATCAAGATCCAAAAGATTAGAAAGACTACTTAAAAGATTAGCCTTATCCTTTTTTTTTTTTTTTTTTTTACCTGGCCGGGTATTTAGCCCATTACCCCTTAAGGTCACACATGAAAGGACCTTCTGAGAACTGTTTAAGTTTCGAGCCCATTGCCCTTGGCTTACTGCCATGTTAAGCACCCCCTCCATTTTAAATGATCTCGGACCGCAGCACTCACATTACAGAGCGCACGACCTTCGAGTGCCGGCTCATGCCCAGGTAATCGTTGCTGCACCACACGGACACATCGCGCTTCGCGTCCAGCGACTCGCTGTAATCATCCGCCATGGGGAATGTTTGGGCCCTGCGGTTCACAGTCTTGAACACGCGGTATGTGTGGTCTCTCTTCTGGTCCTCGATCTTCCTCTCGAAGAATGTGTCGTAATGGAAGTTGGTGACCGCTGAAAGAGGGAGGAGCATTCCTGATACTCACGGGGGTGATAACTTCCAGAAAGCAGCCAGACCTCATGGAAGACTGGATTGAAACCGATACGTTGATGAGTTGCCTATAATGTTTCAAGAGCGAAGAAGTTTCTTGTCGCAGTAAGTTCATTAGAATTTTAACCCAAAAAGTCACATCCAGGACTAACAACAAACAGCATACCTACAAGAAATACACATGGACAAGCAACGATGCACACTTAGTGCAGGTTCTTAGGTGAAATCCATTACAGAACCCAGTAGACACTCTTTGGATTACAATGGGCTCACATTCCAGTAAAAGTATCGTAAGACAAAAATGCATTTTAATACAATTCACCAAATCAAACATTACAGCCTATCCTCACCTACATTAAAAACATGCTCCGAACACTTACATTAGCCTACAGTTGGGAAAACTCATTAAACACAAAGCCTATTTTATAATTAAGTGTTGAATATCTCATGTAATTTATTGAATAATGTACTGAAACGGAATTGGAATACGCATTGTAAAATTCAAAAATCATTACACAGACCATCGTAACCAGGGGAGTACATGTACTCTGATGCCCCAAATTTCTCTGACAGACTTCAGTCACAACTGAGGTGATCTGGAGTCTGAGGAACTCGGCATGCTGTCAGACATCCCTCAATTGTCTAGCACGATTGCCACCTTGTCCGCGTTAATGACAGCATGGGGCTGGGGCTCTTACACTTCGGCATGTTCTCCTGCAGCAGGTGGGAGACCCTGGCTGGCCGCTGCTTCAGGAGCTTCTGGAAGATCCTGCTTCTCTCCTCATGGGTCAGGTCAGCAACAGCAGCTGGTGGGGTCTTCTGGGGCCTGGTCACATCTGGGCAGAACAGAAAGGCGACATTGAAGATTCTTTGTCATCTCACCATATAAGGATACATGCGCACATATATCTATGCACCATGCCTCACGTGGCTACCATGAGACGTAGCAGCTTTCATACTTCTGACAGTCATAAATCCAAAATAAAAACATGATATTTTCAAGATATCGACCATGCCTGAGATACCGCCTCACTCCGCATGGCGTTTCGCAAATTGCTCCCCTACAAACCACAGCTACCAACATTCCCTCTTCAGTAACACGTGTATCCCGAATTGGTAAGTCAATCGCATACTGCAATTACTGTTCAAAAAAAGTCACATGAACAATAGTTGAACCCAATAACACATCGAATGAAAACAAAAAACACACCATTCATGCCAGAGTACATTCTGCCCATCAATTTAATGACGACAAAGGGAAGAGATTTTGGGGAATATGAAGTGGACTGGTAGAACTGGCATCAGAGCAAATGTGCAGAATAAGGAGAACCCAGCACTAACCAGTCCGCAGGGTACGTATCTCGGTGACATCTTCCTGGAGCTCCAGAGGGACCTGACGGACCACACTGCTGTTCTTCTGCCCCATCTCCCCCGCCAAGAAGGGGCACTTGGAAGCCACAGTCTGAGCAGGAGGGATCACGGGATGACCCACGGGCAGCTTATCCATAGCTGAAACCAAGACAAATTGTTTTCACAGCACATCGACTTAGCGGCGTTCACATAAGCTGGATATATGGTCGGGATCTTTACCTGGGGCGGAGGGGCCGCCAGCATTGGTGGGACGAGAATCGTCTCCATCTTGCTGGCTAGAAGCCGAGGAGCAGAGAGAGCGGGCAAATGGGCTGGAAGCCAGATTCATCATTACAGGGCATTTCTGCGCATAGACCGCCAGCGACTTCCTGGATTGCTGCAGGAAGGCTTGAGGCACGCGGGACAGGAAAGGGCAGCGCCGGATCAAGGTGTCCATCGTTGAAGCCTAGAAAATAAGGAGGCGACCGTGACGCCCATCGTTGCGTGACAAAACATGGCAGCGGATGAGCCCAAACAAGCTTGGCTGCAATGACAAGTCTTTAAGGTATTTTTTTTTTCCTTCTTCATTCAAATAATAAAACAAATTTAAATCAATTGGCACCAACTAGAACTTTAGGCCATTATAAAAGTCACATACGATTTTCTCTCCTGTGACTGTTGGCTTCAGTAAGAATTATCACATGAAACATTACATTTCTTGCTTCAAACGGACATCATTAAAATATGACTGACAATTGAAGAATACAGAGCACAATGATGAACGACATCAACTTCGACAAGTCGCAAAACGATCGCAGTCTGTTAAACTATTTCTTCCACTACATGTATAACAGGAAAACTAAAAAAAAGGTGAATATCAGCTGGGACTAAATATCAAACTTGTTCTGTTTTGGGACAATTCCAGAAAGAAAAAAAGACTTCAAAAGACCCAGAGAAATATAAAAGTGTCAGTTTACAAAGTACGTGCAGTACGTGCAGAATCAAGCCTCCCAGATCACAAACAATTCCCTCAACTCTTGGGGAAAAGACACAGGCCCATTGTGGCTGCATACCACGCCTAAAATAAGATTAATGATAGCCAAAATGCAGCCAAGTATCTCTGGACATCCTGTATGAGAACTCCAGCTAGTGATAAAAGAGGAACTAGCCCTGCCATCTCAGACAGTGGTGCATATCCATAAAGTCAACTGCAAAGTACATTATTTAAAAGCTGGAATTAAGAACATGTTGATACCCTACATTATTATTATAATAATAATACATTATGATATTATTCCTACATCCTTTATTAATAGCACATTTTCTTATTCTGTTGTATCTTTATTTATGGTTTTGCATATTTTTCTCTTGAAAAAAAGTTTAAATTGTATATTCGTGGCATTATCAAAACAAATTCATTTAACTTATTGTACACCAGAGAAAACCTCCGATTTTAGGTTATGGCTATTACTGTGTACATATAGATGGAAAGCTGGTTCAGGTTGCGGCTTCAGTGATGTACGTCAAGTTAAAGACACCCCCACAGTCACTGAGAAATAACGAGATAAGCCCTACTAGGGTATCAAATGACATTTATGGATATAAATGAGTACGATTAAGTGGAAATACGGCACAACTTGTTATTTCAATGAGGTAAGCGGAGCTATGACATTTTCACTAAAACATCGAAATAAACGACACGTTGCAAAAAGTGAGAAAGGTAAAAATCATGTATTTAATGCAAAGACCCAACAGGAAGGCGGCTGTTCGAAACTAATGTAATTAAACAAATCGTGTTTATGATTAAAGCCACAGGCTGTTTTGTACATCATTACCGATAGCTAATTCAAACAAATTCTTGAGCAATACGTTTGCCAAGAGTCTCCCAAAGGCAATAATCCTTCCAGCTGGACAACATTCTAGCTGCTAGACCTACAACTAGCTAGCCTGCTAAGTAACTCATCAAGTGAACTTACCGCGATGACTTGGGTTACGCCTCGGCGAGTTTGGTTGTCCGTGCGATACGTCTATACACAGTGATGAAGTTGGTTTTAAAAGGTGTTTGTAGTAAGGTGCCCCTGTCCTGAAACGCGTTTCCGTTATCCTACACTGAGGACGAACGAAAGGGCAACGACTGTGCAGCTGGGTTTTAAGCGAAAGCGCTGGTCACTTCTCGCGAGAACATCGTGCGACTTGCGCACTCCCATTGCAATGACACGGGGACGTGCCTCAACTTCTGATCTATAGTGAAGATCACGTCATAGTGACGAGTGGCAGCTGATAGGCACGAGGCCGACGACACCGACGGGTTATGGGTGGATGGTTAGTCGGTCTGTTGGTCGAGGCTAGGATTCTCAGGGAGTATGGGTTTCATTTTTATCATCGTGTAATGACGAAACGATGCATAAGATGAATATTAGGGCTGCACGTTCATATTCAGCGGGACTTATAGTATTTTTATTGCATGTTTTGCGTGCGTTCTTATCGTATTAGCTCAATAATATGCAAACATGAGACAGGTAACGGGTGTCCCCTTGGGAATATGGTTATTTATTGGTACTACTCAAAGTTTACGTAAAGAATCAATATTTTTTTAATGATTAATTACTGGATCACTATAGAGAACGACTTTAAATCAGAAGCTGAAATATTTTATACAATGATTAGAATATATTGTAAATATGTAATTTAAGGATATACATTAAGGTAGACAATTCTCTGCGATTCTCTTTTTAAAGATGACAGTCACGATGCTCATATACTCAAAGTATATGCTGGAAACTGAAGTGTCTGTTAAAAGTCGCATGATTACTCAAGTACCAGTAATGTTTTAGAACATATTTTTAGATTGCCGAGTGAATTGCCTAAAGATGCCCTCTGGTGACGACTCTCGCACCACCAGCCCTTGAGCTAAATACATTTTCTGTCCAGGCCTAGTTCTGGCTGTTTTAGTGTATGAAAGTTTTAGATTTTTGGGGCCAAGTTGTTATTGTCACATCGATACAATCTTTTTATTTGTTTATGCTCCACATTTCGTTTGTTCCTGTTCATAAAATTGAATATTCTTTTATTTTCCTCCAATTTCTTTTTCTTATTTAAAAAAATATCCAGTTTGTATTTCACAATTGCTGTATTACAAATTAAAAACTGACTAGATTTTTAATTCTATGCTGCATTTTTATTTTAAAGGCGAAAATGGCGTTTATTATGACTCAAATAAAAATCAGTCCACATTTTATGAGCAATTAATACAGAAGTTGTCATCCATCCACCCATTTATCCTACTGGGTTGCGGGGGGTCCGGAGCCTATCCCGGAAGCAATGGGCACAAGGCAGGGAACAACCCTGGATGGGGGCGCCAGCCCATCACAGGGCACACTCACACATCAACCACTCACCATGCAGGAAACTTAGGAACCCCAATCAGCCTCAGCATGTTTTTGGACTGTGGGGGATAAACCGGAGAAAACCCCACAACGACACAGGGAGAACATGCAAACTCCACACACGTGTGACCCAGGCGGAGACTCGAACCCGGGCCCCAGTGCTAACCACAGCACCACCATGCCTCCCCAGGAGTTGTCATATGAGAACTCAATATAGATATCTAGTGCCAAAAAATGTCAGACTCAAGCTTTAATTCTTTTTTGTGTCACACAAATCAAAATTGGTGAAGCTTACAGAATTTTTGTGCTGAATTCAAATATTTAATCACGCGAAACAAGTGAAACACAAACTAATTAGGGTACAGCAAATGTCAGCAAACAAACTGGGACTCCACTTAATATAATTTATATAATATTAATTATAAATAAAATAATTAATAATTAGTTACATTTATATAGCGCTTTTCAAGGCACTCAAAGCGCTTTACATACAAGGGGGGGGATCTCCTCAACCACCACCA